>LPNX010026284.1:209314-235494 GCA_001517045.1 Pseudotsuga menziesii | reverse complement strand
AGATTGGAAAGCTCAACGGGGATCTACTTCAACCGTCCGGAATAAGGTACGAGGTTCAATCCTTTAGTGTTAGATTGTTTATTTCTATTGCATATTGGAGAACATTGATTTCTAGAGTCTAGCTGTCTGTTGTGGTACCCCAAGCCATAGGAATTTCTCTCCGTAACAGAATTGGCGACTCCGCTGGGGAATTCTGTTACGGAGAGAAATTCCTATGGCTTGGGGTACCACAACAGACAGCTAGACTCCAGAAATCAATCTTCTCCAATATGCAATAGAAATAATCCATTGAGCTTGAATTGATATAATCCTGCCTCAACAACAAGTGAACAATACAAGCATACTATAACATGGTGTTAGCATTATTCTAGCATATATAATATCAATAATGTAAAAGCATTCGATACATTCCAATGGATACAATATTAAATCAAATGCACATCATTGGATAGGAAAAGATATTTCTATTAATAAGAATCAGAGATTACAAGTGACAACCTCTGACGGCACGTCTGCGAACCGGAGAAACTAAATCCCCCACTTGGGCCTCCACCACCTCAATCCTCCATCACTTCGATAGCAAGATTACTAACAATGGGCAAGATTGGGAAGAACACAACAGTGCTCCAAGGGACAAAGGGATGCAGACTCAAGCATAAAGTTCTGGAAACAATGGACTATAGTTTCGATGCTCTCAAATTTCTCTTATATCTTCCCCCCTCTTCAATGTACCAATGGTTCCTTATATAGCTTCACAAGGGATAATGAAGGGTCGAATCCGAGCGATCTCAAGGTATATGGAAGGCCAAGAGTCATATGATTCGGATCCAAGTCAAGGAACGCTCCAAAAGGATTTGGATTATGCACACATCCCGATGTACGCGACTATAGGGGTCAAACCCGCGTATGTACACGGTTATCGGGGAAAAATCCACGTATATCATTGTTTATATAGTTTTGGGGATGATCAATGATACATTAAAGGATAAAATGTGGTCCATTGGGTCTAAAGAGTCTGCAGCAGGACAGGGGAAGGCCATACAATGTGTGATTCACCTAGTGGGGTGAAAATCTCTATAACAGCCTTGAGACTTGTAGTCATCAGTGGTAGGTTCTCTTGCCATCGACAGTCTTTGGGAATACATCAATGTCCCCTGATCAATGGATCCTCTCAAGTGTTTGACCTCAACACATTTATTCACACTTGTAGGTTTGCACTCTAGTACCTTGATTCCCATTTTCATTATCGGTGGGTGATCTCGCATCTATTAACGGTATACATCAATGACCGGTAATCAGATGATGGACTACTATGTTCGACCTTGAAACCTCTATTCACATAGTAGGACATGTACTCATAGTGGTTTGTGTAGAAGACTTTCTAGATTGGTGGAATCTCTTATATGTTACCTCCTTAATCGTTCCAATGTTCACAAGATTTCAACTCTCGTGACTTGATTCCAGTATATGTTAGATATTTCCAGCCATTATGGAGATCTTGATCCATTATATGTCTTCAACCATTATGGAGATCATGGTCCTTTGTATATCTTCATCATGGAGATTCTGATCTATGTATATTGTACGTGGCGATGACCACTTATGTGATATCTTGTATCATGCCTATTCATGGCCATTGTACTCTTATGTATCTAGGATTGCTATATTTATTTACAGTGTGTGCAGAGTTGTATCATTGTACTATGCTGATTGGGTGGCTGGTCTTCCATTTGGGATCCTTCATCACTTCACTTCTGGGATGGACTTATAATGTATTTCGGCCAGCTTATGACCCCTCTGACCTCACACATTAGGGGGCATCTGTTATATCTGATTTTACCACTCTAGGTGAATCACACTTGTATGGCCTTCCCCTATCCTTCTGTAGACTCCTTAGACCCCTTGGACCATTGTTTGTCCTTTGATGTTCCCTTGACCATCCCTAAAAACATGTGAAAATTAATACACGCAAATTTTAAACCTATAATCACGTATATACGCGGGTTTGACCCCTAAAACCGCATACATCGGGATGTGTGCATAATACAAATCCTTTTGGATTTTTCCTTGACATGGATCTGACTCACTTGACTGTTGGCCTTCCATATGCCTTGAGATCGCTCAGACTAGACCATTCATTACCCCTTTGAAAAGCTATATAAGGAACTCTATGGTACATTGAAGGCATATGAGAGAATTGAGAGCAAAGAAACTATAGTCCATTGTTGCCAGAACTTGTGCTTGAGTCTGCATCCCTTTGTCCCTTGGAGCACTTTTGTGTTCTTCCCAAGCTTGCCTTTTTCTTGTGAGCTTGCTATTAAGAGATGGAGAATTGAGGTGGTGGAGGCCCAAGTGGGGGATTCAATTTCTCTGATTCACAGATGTGCCGACAGATGTTGTATCCATTGTAATATTTGGTTTTATATTAATAGAAATATATTTTCCTGTCCAATAATGTATGTTTGAATGAATATTTTATCCATGGATGTTTTCAAATTTTTATTCATTGTTGATTATATATGCTAGAATAGATCTAACACCAATATATATAGTATGCTTGTCTTGTTTACTTGTTGTTGAGGAAGTGATTAATCAATACAAGCTGAAGTTGGAAAGCTCAATGGGGATCTAATTCAACCATCTGGAATAAGGTACAAGGTTTGATCCTTGTTGGGCAATAGGGCAGACCCTGGTTTAATCTTTTTATGTCACACCAACAAAAGACCCACTGTGTTGGCCCTTTCGGTAGCAACCTGCGCACAGGTTGCAGTCTCACCTGAAATAGCAATGGGGTGCCGCAGAATCAGGTTTCTGCAAGCAGAGAGGGATATTACTATACCTTATCCTTTACTAAACTTATTAATCAGCAATTACACAGCTTTGTCATTCACTTTTATACAACTTCGCAGATAGTTAAACAACCGTGACTTGCTTAACCCACTACAGGGAATTCATAGCGAAGCTTGTTATTAGCAGTGATCTAAGTTATCAAATGTATACAGTTATTAATGCATAAAAGACAACAGAAATAGAAACAACACAAGGAACCACAACACCAGATATAACGTGGTTCACCCCCTGTGTAGGGGCTATGTCAACAAACTGTGTTTTATTCAAATTGCTACAAAACCACAGTTTGATCTGCGCACTCAGCTGCAGATCCCTTCAGTCCGTAACGGCCGTGCACATAGTAGCAGGCCTCTGCGCACACAGCTGCAGATATTTCCTCAATCTTCTTACAAAACCCTCTGTGCACACAGCTGCAGAGGTCGTCCACGTACACAGCTGGGACTTAACCTTTCCTTACATAATCAACCTTAGCTTTGCCTTTCTTTTCTTTACATAAAAAATCCTAACCTTTCTTATTTACCCAAGTGCCTATTTATAACGCACTATTTACAAAAACATGGATTCAATACCATGGGCACCCAAAACCCTAAACCCTGGTCTTAAGCCGCGGGTTTATTACAATAGAGGACTTTGAATCAACCCCCGACACCCCTAAGACTATTTTGAGTCAAATCCATGGAGTTACCCATCTTAAGGACCATTGAGGTGCGCGCCCTAACAGGCCCCTAAGACTCACCAGTGTCTCGTCCCGGGGCACTTATCTACTCGGATGGTGGTAAAATTTGCTTGGCGAAGACATTGTGCGCTGGTTCCTGGAGTCCTTCCTGCTAGTGGCCGGCTGCCTGCTTCGTTCTGTTGGTTGATATTGATGCTGACTAAGGCCTTGTGTATCCATCTGCAACTCCATCCTTTGGTCGGGTTGGCGACATTGAACCAACCACAGCTTGGGGTCCCCTGGAATTGTGTGTCACGCTGCATAAGACACACAGTTGCCATGGTTCTGTATGTTGGAAGATTTCAGGGTGGGGCTCGCCAGAGTCATTTGGCGAGGTCTTATGGCCTTCATGGCTCCATGTTAGAGAAAATTTGTGCCTGCCTTCACCTGATTTAGAGCAAACTTTTGCCTGCCTGTGTATCTAAATCGAATACGACCGTACTGGCAGATTACTCAAAAGGTTCTGCAGACCTCGCTCTCTGAACTCTCGTACTAACTCCTGGACTTCACAATTGTTTGACATGGCTCCAGTCGAGCAAACTTCAAGAAGTGTTTCGAGGAAGATTTCACAAGCCAATGTAGCTTACTTATAGAATTCCGTTACAGAATCTGTCATCATAGTGTAGTAATGACATCAAATCTGCTTGAATACTAGAAATCTCGTCACACTCAGCCTGAGATTTTCCCGAAATCTCATAATTACGGTTATGAAGAGTAGCTCATGTGCCGCCGTCGTCAAATGTATTTTGTCCCATCCATCTCATGCTAGGCTGTGATACAGTTCCAACCTACGACATAACAACCACTTTCCACTTCGACACAGGATGAACCTGTGTCCCCTGGCCAACCTTCGGCTTCCCATACTTTATCCTTCAGAGTACGACATTACACAATGTGGCGAGCAGCTGTGGTGGGTACGTAGACTTTTCTTTCTTGGTGCTACCTTCAATTCTGAGGACTTGGCCTGTCCCTGTACTTCTTTAGACGACTCCCATTTATCATAGAAGGAAAGAATTCTCCATTTAGCTTAGCTAGTTGGACTACGCCCCCATCAGTAACTTTCTGTACTATATACGGTCCCTTCCAATGTGTCTTAAAATTTCCAGGGAACTTCATGAATTTGCTATCATAGAGGAGCACAAGATCACCCTGCTGGAATTGTTTCTTCTTAATGTGTCTGTCATGCCACACTTTTTCTCGGGCTTTCTGCACCTGTTGCTGGAAACCTGCAATAAATATATCCTCCTCGAGTTCTAATATCTGTTTTAGTCTCTTTGTTATTATGGCTGGGTCATCCATCTCAGTGAAAGCAGATATTCTGAGGCTGGGAACAATGTATTCCATGGGTATGACAGCTTCTTGCCCATAAACCAATCGGAAAGGTGTATGGCCTATCAACTTTTTGCAAGTAGTTCTGCAAGCCCATAGCACTGCTGGAATGCGAAGGTCCCAATCATTTCTATTAGCATTACAAATATTTGTCAAAGCATGCTCCAGGATCTTATTAAAAGCTTCGACAGTCCCATTTGCTTGTGGATGATAGGCTGTACTTTTCTGATGGTATACTTGAAATTCTTCAGTCAGCACTGCAATAGTTTTATTTAAGAAATGTGATCCTTGATCGCTCATAAGGATGCGAGTACACCCAAACCTGGACAAAATGTGATCGAAGATGAATTACGCAGCTGTAGTAGCACTACAGTTCTTGATCGGTTGGGCTTTAGCCCAACGGGTAAGGTAGTCAGTTGTTGTAATAATATATCTCACGCCAGACTTCTTCGCAGGGGGGTTGATGGGGCCGACAAAGTCAATAGCCCATTTGTCAAAAGCTTGTAAGGTTACCTGCGGAACTAGGGGCATTTCATCCCGCCAAGATGGTTTTCCTGTCCTCTGACAGATGTCGCAGCTGTGGCAATATTCTCGTGCATCCTTGTGAACGATGGGCCACCATAAGCCGACTGTCAAAATATTCTGTGCGGTCGCTTTCCCTGCATAGTGACCTCCTGCTGTGCCAGAATGTGCCTCGGCCAGAATCAGGGGTCGTTGATGCTCCAAAACACACCTGCGTAGTATTTCATCTGGTCCCATCTTGTACAGCTGGCCAGCTATTAGGGTGAAGTCCGCTGCTTGCACTACCAGCTTATTTTTCTGTTGTGTTGTCATTTCAGCAGGTGGAAACCCTATAGACAAGTACTGAGCGATATCCTAGAAGTAGTCATCGACTATCTGGATGGAAAACAGCTGCGCGTCAGGGAGGCCCTCATCCAAACTGGTGGGTTCTTCACCCGACTCGAGCCTCGACAAGTGGTTAGGTCCTAGGTTCAGTCTCCTAGGCTTAACTATGATTTCGAAGTCATATTCTTGGAACAGAATCAGCCATCTGCATATTCTTCCTCATAGCACAGGATTATTAACCAAATATTTCAAAGCAGAATGGTCAGTAAACATCTTAAAATGAGAACCTAATAGATAATGTCGGAACTTCTGTAGTGCATACACCATAGCAAGGCCTTCCCGCTCAGTTGTAGTATAATTTTTCTCTGCAGTGGATAATTTTCTACTGGCAAAAGAAATAGGGTGGTCGATCTGACCTGCGCCTAGTTGAGCCAATACCACCCCAAGAGCAATGGAGGATGCATTGACATGCACATGAAATTATTTGTTCCAGTCAGGAAATACTAGAATAGCGGCAGTGACCATTTTTTCCTTCAAAATATCTAAGCTTGCCTGGCACTCCGGTGTCCATTCAAAATTATTATCTTTCTTCAACTGCCTTTCGATCGGAGCGGTAATTTGAGCATATCCTTGGATGAATTTCCGGTAGTAACCAGTGTGACCAAGTGTCGTGCGCAGTTGTTTGACGAACTTCGGGGGTGGCAGATTTACAATAATAGCTATCTTCGCAGGATCCATCATCAATCCCTGCTTACAGACAACATGACCAAGGAGAATTCAAAAAGGTGCACAAAAGATACACTTTTTTAGATTCAAAGCAATCTGGTGCTGTCTACACTTGTTTAACATAAGTCTCAAACTAGTGAGGTGGTCTTTTACTAGCCCAAAAATAGTCCAATCATCAAAATAAACTTCTAAGAATTTATGTATATATTCCTTGAACGCAGAGATGACGACTCTAGAAAATATAGCAGGTGCATTCTTCAGCCCAAAGGGCATGACAGTATACTGAAAGGATCCCATTTCGGTAGCAAATGTTGTATTATGTCGGTCTTCTGGAGCAATTCGGATCTGATGGTAGCCAAAAAACCCATCAGTTAAAGAGTATATTTCTTGACCTCCAACATTGTTGAGCACTTCGTCTGTAAAGGGGGTAGGAAAGGGATCATGCAGACAGGCATCATTTAATTTCCTGAGGTCGACACAGATGCGGATTTCACCCTTAGTCTTCTTCTCCTGGACCACCATAGGACTGACCCACTCAGATTCTTCAACAGGCTCAATTATTCCTGTGGCGAGCATCTTATCCAGCTCCACCTTAACCTTTTCTTTATACTTCGGATTCAATCTATAAGGCCGCTGTTTCACAGGTTTTGCATCAGGTTTCAAAGGGATCTTCATTACGCCAATATCACCCAAGATACCCTTCATTTCAGAAAACTTTGTTGGAAAGAGATCTTGGTACTCGTGGAGAAGTTGGGTTACCTTGCTGACCATTTCATCATCCCAATAGTCACTGATTATGGAGAGCTTAGGCTGTTCTTCGGATCCAATGTTAGCTGTGCGAGTCTTCAGGGGCTGATTTACTTCCGGGGCTTCGATGGCTGGTCCTTGCACATCACAGCATCCTTCTGACTCAGGGATAGCGATATTGCGCGGGTCCTCATCCTCCTCAATGGCGAAGTTATAAAATTCTAGTGCATGGGCTTCCTGCACTGTCCAATCCAGTCGCTGTTCTACTAGTGCTCGGTCATCAAAGACCTTGGTATGGATGATCCTGATAGCTACGTCTAGAGCTAGGCAGACATCATTAGTAGAAAGAGTATGTATAAAACTATGGGCAAGACAGTCCCAACTTACAGCATCTAGGAGGAGCTCAGCGTCCTCGTACCAGGTCTGAGCTAGCGGTGCCAGTGTATGGACGAATCTATGTGCCCATTCGTTCTGAGGTACATACCTCCACGCTTCATAGCAGTTTGCCAAATGTGCTTGTGGACTAGATTTTCCATCAAACTTGCTTCGCACCTTCTCAGGCTGGTCCTTAAATCTCAGCTGAAGGAGCCTCTGACATGCTTCCCAGCTAGGAATCTGTGGCTTATGGCTCTTCCACCATTTGGCTGCTGTGACTCTGAGTACTGACTCCAGAGAAGTCATTTTCTGTTACTCAGGTATCTGGCCTGAGAATTGTACGATAAATGGGTCAGGGTCTGTCGAACCATCAAAAGTAGGGAGAGCACTTGGTTGTGAGCTGAGCCATCTGAGGAATTTAGTAGGTCTGGTATTGCTATGTCCATGGAGCTCATATAATCGGTTCTGCCAACTCTCTAAGTCATCCTCCGAGTTGGTCATACAGGAGCTACCAGACTCCCAACCTGCGGTAGGAGGATCCTCATAACCTCCGTCCTACGTGGTGATAGTGTAGATGGGATCCACATCATCCTGATCCTATTGTTGGAGTGGTTCTGTGTACCGTTCCCCTTGTGAGGGATCCAGGGGTAGGATGACTCTCAAGTCTTTCCCTTCGACGATCATCTGTCTCTTTTTTAGGTTAATAACTGCAGCATTTTCCATTGCCCATTCAATTCCTAACAAGGCTGGGTAGGGGTCTCTATCATAAATGATCTCAATTACTTTGAAGTCCATGACAGTACTGACCCCGACAATATCTGTTTGGACACTCAGGAAACTTCCTAGAGGCACAATCCTTTACTGGTTGGCTAGTCGCAACTGGATAGGGGACCAGGCGAGGGGGGGTTTTCCCATGTGTTCCCAGGTTTGTTTAGTTAACACATTTACGTCAGAACCTAAGTCCAAGATAACATTAGTCAGATGATATGCCCCTATCTGAGCATTCAATCTCATCTCCCTGCCGGTTCTGTTCACTCTATGAACAGTTTTGTCTTGAGAAGAACTGTGCTGAGGTTCGCAGGAAGCAATGACTTTCTGCAGCTCAGTCAGAGCATCCTGATCTCTTAACAGTTTGAGGCAACTCTGTAAAAAGGAGGAGAGGGTACTTACATTATCCCGCGGGGCTTCCTGGGGCGACGAAGATAGTTGCTGAGGTTGTGCAGGTGGAACGGATGTGCTAGGGCCAGCAAAATCTTTCTTAACTTCCATAAATGTCTCTCTTTCTCTTGTGATATCAAATGATGGGATTTTCACAGGAGCATTACGAACCCAAGCGTCAGCGGGCTGTGTTTCTGTACCCTGTGGGTGTGTCATAGCTCCACTTCATGTGACAACATTGATATTTGTGGCAAGTCTGGGCTCAACTGAAATCATCTGGATATTTCGCGTAGGGGCACTCTGTCGTGCCTGAATCTTAGCTATGAGCTGCAGGCACTGCTCAATCACATGATCTACTGCGCGGCAGTACCGGCATGTCGTAGTGGGGTTCTGACAGTCACGAGCCAAATTCCCAGCTTGGTTAAAATTGTAACATACCAACTGGCCTCGACCTCTTCTGGCCATACCACCACAGCCTCCAGAAGAACCTCTACCAAAGGCACCCCCTGGAAACCGTAGCTATCACTACTTGGGCCTTCATTGCACACCCGGTAGGCATCATAGGTGCGGCACTCATCCTCATTATGAACTACGGACTTGCAGAAGTTACAGTAGGGGTTCTTAGGTCCCTTCCCGTACTATTGCAGCAGGTGACAGTTCTCAGGTCAGTGTTGACCTGTTGTTCTGCAGAGCTCACAATATAGGACTTGTGGTGGAAATGGGTCCGGCGCACCTGTATGCAGGTACTTGCTTACCAGAGGTAACCATTCCTTGTCGTGACCTTTGGTCCAAAATTACGTACACCAAACCTCTTCATGAGCGGGTTTTCCCTTCTTCATCTCACGAAGTTCCAGGGCCATCGCTGCTAGCTGCGCTTGGATTTGAGCAATACCAGAATCAGCTCCGACGGGGGCAGTCTCCAGCTTCATGGCGATTTCCAGAGCCTCTGGCTGGTCAACAACCTTCTGTTGCATGAGCAGAGTTCTGATATGTGGTAATAATGCCGTGATAAACCATTCCTTGTGCTGTTCAGGACTAATGGTAAAGCTGGTTTGGTCTAGGAGAACTTTGAATCTCTGGTCGAAGTCCCACACAGATTCGCTGCGCCGCTGTTGAATCTCTTTGAGTTCGGTGATGCTCTGCGATTCTGATTTAGGATTTTTAAATTCTTTGGTTATGGTTGCCTTAATCTCATCTAATGTAGGGATCTGATTACTGGAGAACTTCATGAACCAGGTCAAAGCCCTGTCCCAGAAAGAAGTAATGAGCTGCGCGGCTCTTACATCTAGGTCTATAATTTTCTTTGCATTCCATACTGCTTCACATAAAAACCAGAACTTCTCGGGGTCCTCTGATCCCGTGCCTTTGAAGATGGGGAGCTTAATGTCATCAACCAGGTGGGCCATGGCAGTTCTGGGAGGGGTACAGGACGTTGATGGGGAGGGATTTACGGGGACGGACTGGCCTGTGGTCGGAATACTTGGACTTGGTTGACTGTCAGACTGCGACGGAATTTCAGGGGTAACAGGGCTTTGCTGCGAGGTGACAGGAGGGTTTCCAAGCGAAGGGATTTCTTCAGAGCCTGACTCTTCAGAATTTATGGGGGAAGGCGCGGTAGCCTGACCTAAGGAATAGGAGTCAAAATCTCTTTTGTACCTTTTTCCACTTCGCAGCAAACCACTTTGCTCGTCGAAGGTATTATCACTTGCAAACATATATTAGTACTACGAAGCTAGCAGTATGATTCAAACCACAATATGCCCTTTTCAGCCAATAGTATTTTAATCTGCAAGCTTAATGAATTCAAAAACTTACCACGGGGACCTTTGAAGAACTGCCGTTCAGCTTCGCTGAAGGAGGTACTTGTGTCAATGGCAAACTTTGTCACAAAGGCTTCCAATGTGCGCGTCGTCCAGAAATCAACAGCGCGGGATACCTCGTTGTTCATGTGTTGCACAAGATTGACCCTTGTGGGGGTCCACGTGGGAACCCGTCGAGCTTGGCAGTTCGTCCTTCTTTCTGTTAACCTAGAGAACCACTGGTGCAACTCTATGTGGATACTACCAAAGAAAATTTCATAAGCATCACAAAAAACATACCTTTGTAAAAAGTCACATGCGCTACAACGCGGATTTGTGTTCTCTTGTTGTGCGAATTGCAGATAAGTCTCAGCAAACCAATCACTGATTTCCATCACAGAGGGCCTCCAGAACATAGCCCTCGAGGTACGACATAAACCCCTCTTGAGCAGATACTGAGTTCAACCGGCAACGGAACCAATTTGTTGGGAAATAGGGCAGACCCATGTTTAATCCTTTTATGTCGCACCAACAAAAGACCCACTGTGTTGGCCCTTTCAGCAGCAACCTGCGCACAGGTTACAGTCTCACCTGAAACAGCAATGGGGTGCCGCAGAATCAGGTTTCTACAAGCAGAGAGGGATATTACTGTACCTTATCCTTTACTAAACTTATTAATCAGCAATTACACAGCTTTGTCATTCACTTTTATACAACTTCGCAGATAGATAAACAACCGTGACTTGCTTAACCCACTACAGGGAATTCATAGCGAAGCTTGTTATTAGCAGTGATCTAAGTTATCAAATGTATACAGTTATTAATGCATAAAAGACAACAGAAATAGAAACAACACAAGAAACCACAACACCAGATATAACGTGGTTCACCCCCAGTGTAGGGGCTACGTCCACAAACTGTGTTTTATTCAACTTGCTACAAAACCACAGTTTGATCTGTGCACTCAACTGCAGATCCCTTCAATCCGTAACAGCCACGCACACAGCAGCAGGCCTCTGCGCACACAGCTGCAGATCTTTCCTCAATATTCTTACAAAACCCTCTGTGCACACAGCTGCAAAGGTCATCCACGCACACAGCTGGGACTTAACCTTTCCTTACATAATCAACCTTATCTCTGCCTTTCTTTTCTTTACATCAAAAAGCCTAACCTTTCTTATTTACCCAAGTGCCTATTTATAACGCACTATTTACAAAAACATGGATTCAATACCATGGGCACCCAAAACCCTAAACCCTGGTCTGAAGCCACGGGTTTATTACAATAGAGGACTTTGACTCAACCCATGACACCCCTAAGACTATTTTGAGTCAAATCCGCGGAGTTACCCATCTTAAGGACTGTTGAGGTGCGCGCCCTAACAATCCTTTAGTGTTAGATATTTAATTTATATTGCATATTGGAAAGGACTGATTTTTGGAGTCAAGCTGTCTGTTGTGGTACCCCAAGCCATAGGAATTTCTCTCCGTAACACCATGGTTTCGACTTGTTCGTACTAATTTCAGGTATTATGTCTAAACTGACATATAGGTTAGGTTTCACATCTGTTTTCACTTTGCATGACCTTATGACCGTTTCATTATTACCTTAGGTACAAACCCATTCTATCTTGTCACGGAACCTTATTTTTTCTTTTAGAAGTGACATGATGTGAATGGTAGAGCTTGACCATACATGGGTGCCCTAGTTAGTTCCCATTTTGCATTTGGTGCCCATGCCGAAATTTTTCCTTTAGGGTGTGGGAGTCCTTTTTATAGTATCGACATGACTTTGTGCAAGAGCCTCATACTCTTGTTATTTTCACTGGCATTTTTCCCCAGGACTCCTTTCTGTCAAGTTGTAATTTCATTATCATGAGTTTTTCTTGCCTCATTGAGCCTTATGCTGGCTTCCCTGACTTTGATTATCAGCTATATAGCCCGATGTTGTCTCATGTCTAGCCACACAGAGCCATTTTACATACCTTTGCAGCTTGATTCCCCATTTTTTACCGGGAGGGAACTTTTTCCTTAGTGTCATTATCCTACACATGTGTCCTTGAATTGAGCATAGGTATGTTTCACTACTTGGAACTAGTTTGTTCTATCCTTGACACTCATCTCCTCCTAGTCTGTAACTATAAATCACTTTTATTCTTTTTCAATCTTTTCAAAATATTTGAAAAATTCCCCCCCCCCCAAAAAAAAAAACCAAAAAGTCGGACATAAAAAGATGTTGTCTTTGGCAGTAGTGGAGTTGTGTCACCTTCGAACAGAGCACTATATATCACATCCATTGGTTGGGTTGATAGTTTGAATTTAGGAGCTGTACTCCTTTCTCTGAGTTTATCTCCACCAACTGGTTAAGCTTCTAGTCCCTATGGATCCTCTGTCGATGCCTCTTGTGTCGCAGGGATGTCCCAGTTTTGCATATCAAGTCTATGCTACCTACATTCAGTCACCATTCACATTTTTGGTCTTGTTCAAAGGAAGTTGAAACCTGAGTCGACCATCCCTTAGTTCTCTTGAATTTGCATGTTGGCCATTCCCATTACTGATACTAGTTTGTGCACATTATGATCGAGTACTTTCACATTATACAACTTTGCTAAGCACCTCATGTTGGATTATGGGGGATTTCTTAATGCCCTCCATCCAGTGGATTTCATCCCATTGAATTCAGATCATTTATTCTAAGATAGGAATCTAGAGGCATTTTGAGAGCCTTAAGACTTGTAGTAATCAATGGCAGGTTCTCTCGCCATCGACAGTTTTGGGAATACATCAATGTCCCCTGATCAATGGATCCTTTGAAGTGTTTGACCTCAACACATTTATTCACACTTGTTATTTTTCACTCTACTACCTTGATTCCCATTTTCATTATTGGTTGGTGATCTCACGTCTATTAACAGTATAGATCAATGACCGGTAATCAGATGATGGACTACTATGTTCGACCTCAACACCTCTATTCACATAGTAGGAAATGTACTCATAGAAGATTATGTAGAAGACCTTCCATACTAGTGGCATTTCATATATTCTATCTCCTTTATCGTGCCAATGTTCATGAGATTTTAGCTCTTGTGACTTGATTCCAGTGTATGTCAGATATCTTCAGTCATTATGGAGATCTTGATCCATTGTATATCTTCAGCTTTCATGGAGATCACGATTCTTTGTATATATTCATCATGGAGATTCTGATCTATCTATATTGTATGTGGTGATGACCACACATGTCATATTTTGTATCATTCCTTTTCATGGCCATTGTACTCCTATGTATTCGAGACTGCTATATGTACTTGCAGTTATGTGCAGAGTTTGATTATTGTATTATATTGTTGGATGGATATTGGTTCTTCCACTTGGTTCTTCATCACTCCACTTCTGGGATGGACTTGTAATGTATTTCGGTCATTGTATCACCTCTCTGACCTCACACATTAGGGGGCATCTGTTACAACTGATTTTACCACACATGGTGGATCAAACATTTATGGCCTTCCCTGCCCCTATGTAGACTATTTGGACCCCATGGACATATTTTGTACATTTGATGTTTCCAAGATCATCCCTAAAAACATGCATTATTTTCCATACGTGAATTTTAAACCTATTCTCGCGTATGTACATGGATATGACCCTTAAACCCATGTACATCAGGATGTGTGCAAAAGGACAAATAGTTTTGGAGTTTTCCTTGATGTGGATCCAAGTCACTTGTCTCTTGGCCTTCTATATGCCTTGAGATCGCTTGGATTTGACCTTCCATTACCCCATTGAAGCACTATATAAGGAACCCTTTGGATACATTGAAAGGGGAGGAATTGAAGAGCAATAAAACTATAGTCCATTGTTGCCAGAATTTATACTTGATTCTGCATCCCTTTGTCCCTTGGAGCACTTTGTGTTCTTCCCAAGCTTGCCTTTGCTTGTGAGCTTGATATCGAGAGATGGAGGATTGAAGTGGTGGAGGCCCACGTGGAGGACTCAGTTCCTCCTATTCTAGACATGCCGATAGAGGTTGTCACTATTGTAATCTCTGATTTATATTAATAGAAATATCTTTTCCTGAAGCGATTGGGAATTCGGGCAAGTCTTGACAGTGGTGAGAATAGTGTCCATACAATCTACAAAGGGCACAAGCATGGTTTGTTATCAATGCCTTGTTTCTGACTACTGGCATGGTTGGAAGTTCAACCATGGGGAGGTTTTCAGTTGTATCCATGGCATCCAAATGCACATGGATCATTGTAATCTCAGGCGGCATTTTTGAGTCGGATGGCCCTGTTCTTCACATATGGTGCAAGGCGGGATTTGTCTCGGCTCTGCAGTAGCTTTTGCATTCTTGCCCTTGGCCCTTTTTGGGTGGGGCGGTGTGGGTGTGGGTTCGGTGGTTGGTTTTTGCGGGCCAGGTGGAGGATGAGACTCGACCACAATGGGTTGCATGGGGGTCAAGACTACCTGGGGCATTGGTGGTTGAGTTGGTGGATTAAGATACCACACGGTAATTCCCAATGTAAACTTGGGTAGGTTTAGGGTGGCTATTGTTGGCTTGCTCATGACACCAGGTGGGGGAAAGAGAAAAGGAATTGTATGGAATGGAGAGGAGCCCAGATAACTCCCTGACGGTTGTATGTGGGGATGAGGTTGTGGTTGTGGCTGTGCATAATGCTATAGTTGTAGATGATATTGCGGTTGCGGATGGTGTTGTGGTTGCAGTTGGGGCTACGGCTGTAGTTGTTGTTTGGGTGCAACGGTGTTGGATGAGAGCATGCAAAAGTCCGCAATCTTGTTTGGTCTTAGTGGTGGTGATACTAAGTGGAAAGGAGCCATCATGGTGGTATCGACAAACAACCCAGGGCCGACATTTAATAATGGGGAGGCTGGTATGTTTTCAACCATGGTGTTGACCGCAGGGACAACATTGGTGTGTGTGGTCATCCCTTGCAGATCAATGGTGTTGATCGTAGGGATAACGTTGGCGGGTGCCGTTAGCCCTTGCGGATCATGATAAGTTAGTTGGTCAACCGTCACGATTTTCCCCAGTATGGTTGCCAGTTCTATAGCAAGGATTTCTCCCTTGCTATAGGGAAGGAATGGCTACGTTCTGTTTATAGGACGGAAGGGTAGGTTCCTGGTGGTGAAATGCAAGAAAAAGAGACAGAAAGAAAAATAGAACAAAAATAAAAGAAATGGCTAGAAACCCCTTTGCAAACACTGTTAGGGTTTAGCTCCAACAACTTGCAAACAAATGTTAGAACCAAAATACCTGCAAAAGCATGTTAGAAACAAACCTGCAAATAAACCATGGATTAGAAAACAAATAAAATACTAAAGCAAATGTAGAAAATAACACTGGTATACCTTCTCTTTATGGAATGGGCCGCCATGCCCCAGCTTGGAGAAGCACCTCTCTTGGATGGGGGAGCTATGGCTCAATGGAGGAGTGAGGAGAGGGAGTGTGGGTGGCTTGAGAGACAAAGGGTCTCAAGGCATCCACTCGGGTAGCATAATAGTATACAAGGGAGAAGTGTTTTGAGAGTGACCCCCACCCCTCTATTTATAGCCTTTTTGGGGATTTTTAGGGTTTTAAGCCCCTGGTTGGGGCTTTAGCCCCTTTTTTGGGATTTTATCCCCTTCCACCCTATCTTTAGCTTCTTTTGGGGTTTTTAGCCCCTTTGAGGGGTTTTAGCCCCTTTTTGGAGGCTTTATCCCCTGGAAGAACTATTTAGGCTTTTTTTTGGGGTTTTTAAGCCCCTTTGCTCATTCTTAAGCCTTTTTGAGGGTGTGGGGGTCTAATGGGGTGAAATGAGGGTCATGCATGGGTGTCCTTGGGTGGTGTAGGCCATGTAGAGCTGAGTGAGGGATTTTTTGGGTTAACAGATTTCCCCCTGACGTGTTAGGGTAGGAGCTCATCGTATGGCTAACGGACATCATAGGATTTTTTGCAGAAAGGTGGTGCTTCCGAGGCTGGGGCATGGTGGCTTTTGGTTTTTGTATTAATATGGTTCCCATCAATTGGTGAGATACAAATAATGTGTGACATGTATATGGATGAGGCAGGCATCCCCATGCTCATAACAACGTGGAAAGAATAATCTGATCTATGCTCTATAATACAAGAGCCGATCATATACAACTGATGATACATAGTGGTTGCCTTAATGAGAGGCTGAATGCAATACTGATTTGAAGAACTGCTACATTGGACCCATGGCATTCTCATGGAATGCTATATATTCATGACTGATAGCCTGCTGGGTCTGGAACGGTACATAATTGTATGGACTCACTGATGGAGAGTCAGAGTCTTTGTGGTACAAGTATGCTGCATCAATCATAAATCTATATCGAAGCACTGCTGGGGCTTCTAAACACTGTCTCCAACACAAACCAGAAATCATAAGGGACATAATGTGTTTAGGTCCCTCTAATAGACTCATCAATGTGCTAGAGTCAGGTGACATCCGAGGTGTTAGTTTTTCAACATTAAGCTAGCATTATTAGGATCTTTAACTGAGAGAATAACAAGTACAACAATAAAACATAAGAGACAATGAACACAATGTTTTTCCTCAGGGAAACCATAAATGGAGAAAACCACGCAACTTCCTCAGAGATAGAATCAGCACTAAAATAGTAAAAGCCCAAAACAATAAGTGATCTCCCGACAGTAGTAACCTTCTTCTTATCTATCCTCAGTGCCTTCTCCTTCCTCAACTATGTGTTACACTTGAGTGTGTATGAGTTGTGTGTTAAATAGAGAGTCCAACTCTCTATTTATACTAATCCTAACATGACTAAAACACTACTAGGGCCAAAGTCTACTAGGAGAGTCTAATAACCCTAGTGCCCTGGAACTGCGGGGACTTTAACCCTTAGACAATCGGAGGGTTACCCACAATGACTTGACATGACCTGTTTACATTATTGATCCTCCTGATCGGAACATCGGGGCATGACAACATGACTCAATTACATTATAGATACATCCTAGAATAAACATCGGGTTACAATACATAAGATACATAGATGAATATATTCTGAAGTTACAGATACATCAACACTCCCTCTTAACTAGGAAGGTATTATTTTGACACAATTTTCAACACTGGTCTTCTTCTCTGTATCAACTAGATCATCTCGTCATCTGCATCTTCAAGTCTTCTTAGTCTTCAAGTGATCTTCGTCTTTAAGTCATATTCATTTTTAGATCTAGATCATCACTCGATCTGGATCATCATGGGACATCGTCACTAGATCTGTATCATCACTTGATTTGGATCATCACTGGACATCATCATTGGATCTGGATCATCACTCAATCTCATCACTGGGCATCATCATTGGATCTGGATCATCTCTCGATCTGGCTCATTACTACTGGATCATCATCACTGGATCTAGATCATCATATGTGCTATCTCATGATTCTTCTTGTCACAGGAATTTCTACAGAGCCAACCCCTTTTCATGCTGGTTGTAGCCCTAGCCTCCATGTAGGTCTTCTTCAACACTTATATCTGACCTACTCGTCAGAAAGAAACAGTACTCACATCTGACATGGAAGGAACCTTATCCTTTAGCCATGACAGAATGTTTTAGCCCTTACATTTGATCAAGTGGGAACACATCGCTCTATCACATTAGAATGGCTTCTCAGTCCTAGACTAAGTTTTCCTGGTAACTGACCAGGTACCTCCATTCCCAGAATGGCAATTACCCTTACATGTTTCCTAATCAATAGAATAGCCAGCACTCATATCTAACATGGATGAAACCAATCCTCTCACCATGAAAGAATGGCTATGGGACTCATCACTTTCCCTTGGAGGAAACTTCGATCTGGAGAACACCAAGATTCTCCCTGAAGTACTCAAACTTCACCCTGGCTAATGGCTTCATCAACACATCAGCTATCTGTTCCTCCGTCTCAACATAGTGGAGCTTCACTGCTCCTCTCTGCACCATATCCCTGATATAGTGATACTTGATCTCTATATGCTTCGAATTGTCATGGAACAATGGATTCTCTGACAACTTCACGCAACTCTAGTTGTCACAATGTATACAAGTAGCATCCAACTGGAGATCAAATAAATCATACAGTAGCTTCTTCAGCCATACTACCTCACAACTAGTTGAACAAGCCGTGACATACTCTACTTTAGCTATATTCAGTGCCACTAAGGATTGCTTCCTGCTAAACCAAGAGATCACACCTGTTCCCATACTGAAGCAACACCCTAAAGTGCTCTTCCTATCGATGGCAATGACTGCCCAATCTGAATCAACATAACCCTCCAGGTTAATCTTTTGATTCACATTGTACTTGAGCCCATAATCAACTGTACCCTTCAAATACCTCAGAATATGCTTTGCAGCAATCAAGTGAACATGTCTCAGATTTGTCAGGAACTGGCTCATGATGTTCACAACAAAGCAAATATCTGATCTCATGTTTGTCAGGTACATCAAAGACCCAATCATCTGATGATACATCATAACATAATCGACTCTGATGAAGCATCATTCAATAGCTTTAGATTCAGTGCGATAGGTGTGGCCATAGCCTTATAGTCCATCATCCCAAACCTCTTTAGGATCTCTATTGCATACTTCCCTTGTCCAAGGAAGATTCCATCTGTACTCTACCACTCCTCCATACCTAGAAAGTAATGCATCATCCCCAATTCCTTCATTTTGAACTCAACATCAAGATTTCTCTTTGTATCAGTAATCAACCCATCTGTACCTGTCACAAATAGATCATCTACATATAATAGAAGCATCACTGGGTTGCCATCTTCAACCTTGTAGTAAAGGTTGGAATCTGATTTACTCTTGGTAAAGCCCAAACTGGATAGAAAGCTGTCAATTCCTCCGTACCAGGTCATGGGTTCCTGTTTCAAACCATACAGGGCTTTCTTCAATCTACACACATGAGACTCTCTGTCATGTGTTTCAAAACTGAGTGGTTTTTCTACATACACTTCCTCTTCTACTACACCATTCAAGGAAGCAATCTTGACATCCATCTGGTGTATCTTCCATTTCATCATTGCGTCCAGAGCAAGTATCGATATGATGGAAGTGTATCTAGCTATAGGAGCAAAGGTTTCTTCATAATCTATTCCTTCTTTTTGAGAGAAACCCCGAGCCACAAATCTTGCCTTATATTTTTCAATGCTACCGTCTGCAGCATGTTTGATCTTGTAGATCCATTTGGAAGTTACAACTGACTTCCCATCTGGTCTTGGGACAACATCCCAAACATCATTCTTCATGATTGATTGGTATTCTTCAATCATAGCATCCTTCCATTCTTTCCGTTCTATCGCTTCTTCATAACTGGAAGGCTCTTTATCAATGAAATCACACAGTAATGCTACATACCCGGAGTAGGATCTGGTCCTCTTTCTTTCTCTGTGATTCTCTTCTGGAGCCCCAGATCTTTCTACACCTTGGATAAGTTCTCATACCCAAGCAAGTTTCCTCTTATGAGGATTCTTCTCTAGAGGTGGATCTATATGTCTTTGTGGTCCTTCAAATTCTTGATCTTCTTCTTGAGTTTCTTCATTCATGGTTGTATCATGAATTCTGGGTGTTTCTGCTTCTTCAGGTTCTTCAACAGGTCTCTTTCTGGACTTGTAAGCCGTGTCTTCATCAAATGCCACATCCCTAGTGATGTCAATCTTCTTGTATCCTGGGAAATATATTTTAAAATCCTTCGAGCTTTTAGAGTATCCCACAAATATACCCTTCTTTCCTGAAGGATCTAATTTTGTTCTCTTCTCTTTTGGAATGTGTATGTACACAAGACAGCCGAATATTCTGAGATGGATGACTTCTGGTTTCTTACCGGAGAAGACTTCTTCAGGAGTCTTGTTCTAGAGTACTCTATGTGGAGTATGGTTCTGTACATACACTGCTATTCTGGCATCTTCATCCCAAAGATGCATAGGAAGATCTTGATCATTAAGCATAGCTCTTGCTGCTTCCATGATAGTTCTACTCTTTCGTTCCGCATTCCCATTCTGTTGTGGATTATAAGGAGTGGACAACTCCCTCTTAATCCCTGAATCTTTGCATAGCTCTTTGAATCCATTTGAAGTGAATTCTCTGCCATTGTTTGATAAAAAAGTTTTGATCTTGTTTTCAATGTGGTTCTCGATCAAGGCTTTTAATCCCTTGAATTTGCTGAATACTTCATCTTTGTTCTTCATGAAGTAAACCCACGTCTTCCTAGAAAAATCATCAACAAAAGAAACATAATATGCATACCCACTTAGTGAGATTGATGACATAGGACCGCATACATTAGAGTGGATGATTTCCAGGATTCCCTTGGCTTTGCTTTCGCTGCTAGGAAATGTCTTCCTTGTATTATTTCCTTTTGCACATCCTTTGCAGACCCCATCATGTTTTGCTTGGAATTCTGGAATACCTTCAACCGCTTTGCTTGCAATTGGCAGTGCTCTGTAATGCACATGTTCAAGCCTTCTATGCCAAAGTTCACTTGGCTCTACTATGTCATGGACCAATGCTTGTTCTATATGGCCCTTTAACTTGTACAATCCTCCTTCTTGTTCTCCAATCACCACCGCATCATCGATAGTCTTTCCTCTTGGCCACATGATGACTTGTCCATCTATGAATGCAACCCTCATTCCTTTTGCATCTAGTGCAGATATGGAGAGGAGGTTCTTCTTGAGTCCTGGCACAAACAATACTTCCTTCATTGTTAGAGACTTTCTAGAGTCTAGTTTAAAGGATGATTCCCCACTACCTTTTATTGGATATTGGTAGTCATCTCCTAGTTTCACCTTGTGAGGAGATTCATGTTCTGATAGTCTCACAAAGGATTCCTTGAATCTAGTCATATGTTTGGAATCCCCACTATCTATAATCTAATCATCACTTCCATGAGTGATGTTACCTATGAGAGTGGAGATCAAAACATATTCATCCTCGCTTGAAGAATCTTCACTTTCATATTTGGTTCTTTTCTTGGAAGGTTCATCATCCTCTGCGGCATGAGCATGATGTCTTCTTTTGTTCCCCTTCCTTTTATGAGAGTGGATGTTGTTCTTAGGATATTATTTTACAAAGTGTCCTATTTCATCACATGTATAACATCTTAGTATAGATAGGTCATTTATGCTGTTATCTCTATGATGAGGATTCTTACCTTTGGAGTGATGAGGTTTTCTTCTGCCTTTTTTGGAGTGAACTGTGAGATCTTGATCTTCACTTCCCATCTTCTCTTCTCGAGCTTCTATCCATGCTTCTTCTTGAGAACATTTTTCCCATAGTCTTATGAATTTGACTAATTTATTTTTGGCACAGATTCCTTGGATGAATGAATCCCATGACCTAGGAAGGCCATTCAGAGTTGTCATCACAATCTATGCATTCTCCACTTATTCATATATAGCTTCTAATTGTTCCTTCATCTAAGAAACCCTTGTGAAGTGAGACTAGATGGTCTCTACATTCTGAATCTTCACATTCTTCGGTTGATTCCTCAGAGTCATCTTCCGGTTTATGTTCTTCCCTTTAGACAATTTGGTTAGAGCATCAAACATAGCTTTAGGTGGACACCTGTGGGATAAGGTGATCCTTGATAGAATCAACAATGATCCTCTTTCCCATAACCATATTCTTCTTATGTAAGGCCTTTGCCTCATCTCCCTCTAGAACTGGAACCTCCTCATAGATGTAGGAGTCTAACTCATTTTCTTCTAGGACCAGGGAGATCCTATACTTCCAGGATTGGAAGTTATCAGCTCCCTCAAGATTTTCATCAAGCTTGGTATGATGAGACATCTTAAAACTGAGAACCTCAAATGGAAATACAAAATATTTAGATCTTACCAGGTCAAGGTGTCAGATTTGGATTTGGAGCTGAAATCCCGCAGTACTGGATCAGGAGCAAATTAGGGTTTTGCTTTTCTGGAGTTCTGTCCACCCAAATGCCTTGAAATTTATCCCAAACTTCAATTTTGGGGAGGAGATCAATCTAGGCCTAGGATCACTGAAAAATTCCTCTTCTGTAAAAAGCCCTAATTTCCGACAGCAGTGACAAGTCCAAAACTGAAAAAACTCAGAATTGGATTCTGCTTCGCCAGAAAGATGCGCCATAAGGAGGAGAGTTATTCTACCTTACTTTTGCTGAAAATATATGGAGGAAGATCCACAAACTAGGAAGCCCTAGTTCCCGTAGCTGCATAGTGTATTCTTCTCAGGTTAGTTCTAATACCATGTTATTTTTTCAACATTAAGCTAGAATTATTAGGATATTTAACTGAGAGAATAACAAGTACAACAATCAAACACAAGAGACAATGAACACAATGTTTTTCCTCGGGGAAACCATAAATGGAGAAAACCCCACAACTTCCTTAGAGATAGAATCAACACCAAAATAGTAAAATCCCAAAACAGTAAGTGATCTCCCGACAGCAGTAACCTTCTTCTTATCTAGCCCTAGTTCCTTCTCCTTCCTTAACTATGCACTACACTTGAGTGTGTATGAGTTAAATCGAGAGTCCAACTCTCTATTTATACTAATCCCAACATGACTAAAACCCTACTAGGGTCGACCTCTACTAGGAGAGTCTAATAACCCTAGTGTCCCGGATCTATGGGGACTTTAACCCTTAGACAGTCGAAGGGTTACCCATAATTACTTGGCATGACTTGTTTACATTATTGATCCTCTTGATCGGAACATCGAGGCATGACAACATGACTCAGCTACATTATAGATACATCACGAAATAAACATTGGGTTACATTACATAAGATACATAGATGAATACATTCCGAAGTTACAAATACATCAAGACGAGGTCTTCGACCAAATACTTCACGGACCAAACCTTGTATGAATCTCAACGGTGCGATGGTGTAGTTGGAGTTGAGCACGTGAGAAACAACCATCCCGAGAGGCACTAAGGACTCCTCTCAAATGGTCCAAGGAACTCATCAATGAGGTTAATGAAACCAAGATATAGGGACCTCTAGGTCTATCCCCTGGAATATGTGTGTTGTCATCGACAGAGGGAGACCTGCCCTAGGTCAAGGCAATGGTGTTTCCTTGACTAGAAGCGTGAGGGAGATAACCGAAATATGTGAGACAATCTACGGACTGACCCATTGAATGGGGAGGGGGGGGGGAGGGAAAGAGTTAAACAGGGGCAAGGGGAGTGTACTAGACTCAAATTTCCTTTGTTCAGAGTATGATGATAGGGTGGACCAGGCAGAAAATGAAACTGACTCATGGGAATGGGATCATAGCTGTAATACCGGGAATGTCACTGCAGATGGGAAATACTTGGGGGAGGTAGACACTTTTGATATTGATGGGATCCAAGGAAGACACATTGCAGAGTAATTTGAACAAAGGCGACCCAAAGGGGGAATGCTGCCAAACTGTTTTCTGTGGGGTGGTGTCTAGAAAAACCGTTGTGGTACGATCTCATGTATTTTTGGCGAGCCTGAGAAAGTAAATGCTCGATGGTGCTTTCAATTTTAGAGAGTCTAAAAGCATGAAGAAGACTCCAGTGGGGGATCTTTTTTGTTGGTAGTCTACTGTGCTCGAAAAGGGATAAAAGTATACATAGGAGATCTCACCCATCCTATAGGGGATGAGAGACTTCTTTACCGTTGGTAGTGCAATCAGGCTGGAAAAGGTTAAACATATACTGACTGGATAGTCATTTAGATACTTTTATGAGCATGAATGAAACCAAGTTTGCTCGGCAATATTTTCTTGATGAGAAGGATGGAAAAGAGCTTAACGACAACCAATGGTGAGCTTTTTCATAAATTACGTCCCCTTTGCCTAAGAAAGCATAAAAGTATGCAGAGAGGAATAGGCTTGGCTTGAATATGCCAAGGTGGTACTTTTCATTTGATGGTCTACATAGTCCATAAAAGGAGATAAATGAGACGATGTAGATGCCCTTTCCTATACTTTAACGAGCGGAAAACGAAGTAGCTGTGCTCGGAAATCTTTTCATTCTTTCAGGAGTTAGAAAAGAGCTTAAACAAAACTCTAGTATGGTCAACCAATTGGGGTGGCATAGGAGGTGCCCCATGTCAAGAAGATGGACAGTGGTCCAAAGGTCATCCATGTAGTATGGACGGAGCAGGTGGCTCTTAAATGTAATAATACATGCATGGGATAGATTGCGGTAGAGGCATGAGAGTCAGTGCGGTAAAGGCACACAAATCAACGTGGCTCTCGGACACAGGTCTGTAGAGTCGTGTGTGAATTGTGGTGGATGGAATTGACTACATGTGATGTGAATGCAAGTCCGGAGGCAATTATATGCCAAAGAAATGATTCGTCTTCCGGATGATGGTCTAGAGATCCGCATGAGGTGCGGTGGATGGAGTATATGGCTATATATTAGAAATCAAAATGATGTTCCTTGATGGGTGGTGTCCCAAGAACCCGCATGAGTAGCGGTAGGCAAGAGTGATGCAAGTACAGGTCCGCAGACACTTGCATCTCCATGCTATGGCTTGTAAATCAAGGTAACTTCCAGGACGCGATCCCAAAATTTGTTTGTTTTAGCATGAGACGATGGTCTCATAGGGAAATAGAATTTGAGCCTAGAGGTGTGAGAGGTGTCTCAAACTGGTTTCAGGTGACTCTGAATTAGCAGGTTATGGTGCTGCCCCTAAATGAGGGACTTTGATTTGTGGTAAAAACATTGCAAAAAAAAAAGGGAGAAAACTATGCTATAAGGGATTCATAGTGGTGGTATCAGGCATTGACTCTCTTGAGGTAGAGCCTATTATGTGGCTTCTTCAAGAGTCAACTTTTTGAGTCAGCGAAGAGGTATGCCCCCTTGCTGAGACAAAGGTCATTGGCAAGGTGGGATGACAGAATCTAGTCTTTTATGGGAAGAAGCGATTCCACACTATGGTTTAAAGGGAACAGGGTAAAACTAGAGGTGGTCTTATAGATCTCTCTGTCATCGCGTAAGTGGTGCCAGGATAGATCAGGTGGATCTTCCATAGCCAATGAGACAGAAGGGAAACTGGTGCTAGAGATCATGTAAATGGTATTGGTTGTGGATTTGGTGGCCTTGCCCCTAGTCTCTATTAGAGGAAGAGGTTTAGGCCTAGAGACGAGAGGAGTCTTTGATGGACCTGGAGGTAGGTGCAACATAATATCAATTGGTTGGACATGAGTCAACACATCCTGGGGCCTCAGAGGTAGGGTAGGGGGTTCAAGGTACCACACAGGATCTCCCAGTGTGAAATCCTGTAGATTGATGGTGGCCAAGGAAAACTTACTCATGATACTAGATGGTAGGAAAAGGAAAAGGAAAAAAAAAGGAAAAGGGTCATGTTGAGTGGGAATGAACCCCACTATTTCCCTAGTAACTGTTATAGATATTTTCACCCCACTAGGTGAATCACACTTTGTATGGCCTTCCCCTGTCCCGCTGCAGACTCATTAGACCCAATGGACCACATTTTATCCTTTGATGTTACCTTTATCATCCCTAAAACTATATAAACAATGATATACGCGGCTTTTTCCCCGATAACCGCGTACATACGCTGGTTTGACCCCTATAGTCGCGTACATCGGGATGGGT
>LPNX010026284.1:0-209071 GCA_001517045.1 Pseudotsuga menziesii | reverse complement strand
AGATTGTTTATTTCTATTGCATATTGGAGAAGATTGATTTCTGGAGTCTAGCTGTCTGTTGTGGTACCCCAAGCCATAGGAATTTCTCTCCGTAACAGTAACTGAGGTTGCGATTGCAATTGAGGTTGTGGCTGTGGATGGAGCTGCGACTGTGGAAACAATGGAAGAGACAAGTTTGACAGACCATCGGTGAGGGTGGAGACAAGAGGGTTGGTAGAACTGGAAATCATGTAAATGGACATGGTGTCTGAAGAAGGGGGTGGGGGGTGAACTTATTCAATCAGGGTGATCTCATATTCAAGGGAATGTTAACGGAGGTTGGCTAAAGTGATTCAGAATTCAGGCTAGTCTTGACAGTGGTGAGAGTAGTGTCCATAAAATCCACAAAGGGCACAAGCATGGTTTGTGCTGAATTCCTTGTTTCTGACTATTGGCGTGGTTGGAAGTTCAACCACGGGGAGTTTTTTGGTTGTATCCATGGCTTCCAAATGCACACAGATCACTGGAATCTCAGGGTAGTTCTAATTCAGATGGCCCTGTTCTTTGCAGACAGTGGAAGGCAGTATTTATCGCGGCTCTGTGGTAGCTTTTGCATTCTTGCCCCTGGCCCTTTTTAGGTGGGGCAGTGTGGGTGCAGGTTCGGTGGTTGGTTTTTGTGGGCTCGGTGGAGGATGAGACTGAATCCCAATGGGTTGCATGAGGGTTAAGACTATCTGGGGCATTAGTGGTTGAGCTGGTGGATCAAGATAACACATGAGAATTCCCAATGTAAAGTTCGGTAGGTTTAGGGCAGCCATTATTGGCTTGCTCATGACACCAGGCAGGGGAAAGAGGAAAGGAATTGTATGGACTGGAGAGGAGCCCAAATAACTCCATAATGGTTATATGTGGGGAAGAGGTTGTGGTTGCGGCTGCAGATGATATTGCGGCTGCTATTGATGTTGTGGCTATGGACGGTGTTGTGGTTGCAGTTAGGGCCACAGCTACGGTTGTTGTTTGGGTGCAGTGGTGCAGGATGAGAGCATGCACAAGTTTGCAGTCTCGTTTGGTGTTGGTGGTGGTGACACTAAGGGGAAAGGAGCCATCATGGTGGTATCGAAAAACAACACAGGGCCTACATTCAACAATGGGGAGGCTGGTATGTTTTCAACCATGGTGTTGACTGTAGGAACAACATTGGCATGTGTGGTAATCTATTGCGGATCAATGGTGTTGATCGTAGGGATAATGTTGGCGGGTGCCTTTAGCCCTTGTGGATCGTGATAAGTTATTTGGTCAACCATCACGATTTTCCCCAGTATGGTCGCCAGTTCTGTAGCAGGGATTTCTCCCTTGCTATAGGGCAGGAATGGCTACCTTCAATCTATAGGATGGAAGGGTAGGTTCCTGGTGGTGAAATGCAAGAAGAAGAGACAGAAAGAAAAATAGAACAGAAATAAAAGAAATGGCTGGAAACCCCTCTGCAAACACTGTTAGGGTTTAGCTCCTGCAACCTGCAAACAAATGTTAGAACCAAAATACCTGCAAAAACATGTTAGAAACAAACCTGCAAATAAACCATGGATTAGAAAACAAATAAAATACTAAAGCAAATACATAAAATAACACTGGTATACCTTCTCTTTATGGAATGGGCCACCATGCCCTAGCTTGGAGAAGCACCTCTCTTGGATGGGAGAGCTATGGCTCAATGGAGGATGGAGGAGAGTGAGTGTGGGTGGCTTGAGAGACAAAGGGTCTCAAGGCATCCACTTGGGTAGCATAACGGTATGCAAGGGAGAAGTGTTTTGAGAGTGACCCTCACCACTCTATTTATAGCTTTTTTGGGTCTTTTTAGGGTTTTAAGCCCTTGGTTGGGGCTTTATCCCCTAGGAGAACTATTTAGGCTCTTTTTTGGAGTTTTTAATTCCTTTTTCTCATTCTTAAACCTTTTTGAGGGTGTGGGGGTCTCATGTGGTGAAATGAGGGTCATGCATGGGTGTCCTTGGGTGTTGTAGGTCATGTAGAGCTGAGTGAGGGATTTTTTGGGTTAACAGTTGTAGTTTATTTTGGGTATATGGAGTAATGGTTTTTAAAGTGATTGAGTTTATCTTCTTTTAAAGTGGATTTTCTAAATGTAAACAGGTCCTTTGAAATAAAAAAAGGATTGTATTTTTCATCTTGAAAAATGCTTCCTCCTAGGGCATGTACACCTTTTTAAACTAAGAAGTTATATTGCTACTTCAATGGGGTCCCTTTCCCCATAAACAAGGGGTCTCATATATCAGTTTGAGATATTTTTAGGCTGTGACCTTAAATTAAATATAATTAATATTATCTTATGATAGTTCTATTTTAAATTGGTTAACCATGAATAAAAATAAAAATTAATGAAACCTTTGCATGCATAATATAGTTACAAGTCTTCATTAATGTATATGGATTTGCCTTAGATGAAGTTTATGGGATTTGATCTCTCTAACAAAAATTTCAAGCTAGAATTGATAATAATGGGAGGTTAAGATACACACAAGGGGATGAGGTGATGATGTGTCTTAAGACTCCCTACATAGTTGTGTATTATGTACATGTATGTAGTATGCACTAATATATGGATTGTCCTTCAGTTCATATAGTTGTGTGACATGTCTATATTTTGTTGTTATATTTGTCCATGTACAATCTAAACAACAAAATACAGAGAGTAAAATGTAAATGAGAAGGGGCTTCTTGTGCTATTCCATCAAGGGGGGATTTTCTCAACCATTCAACCCACAATTCATTACCTTTTTGTTATTTAGGCTATCATTGACATGTTGACCCTTTATGAACCCCTTTAGCAAATTTGTGTTATTGTATTTGTGTTTTGATCATTAAAAGGGCACATTTTCCTTAACGATCAATTAAAACTTTTCTTTCAAGAAATGAATAAGCAATGCTCAAGTTGATTAATAAAGATTGTTCCCTACATATAAGATGTAGATTGTAAAGACTTTTAAACAATGTTGCAAGATTCATTGCCAATTTTTTTGTAGCCTTTACCCATTTTTAGGATTTGTATGTGAGCTTAAGGTGGTACCTTCCAACATTCCCTCTTTAAAGAGTACAATACGATGGTTAGAGTAATGGATAAAAAGGAGTTGGTGAGGCATTTGTTATAAAGCTCAATTCTTTTTTCATTCTTTAGTCAAAGAGACTCTTCAAGTGCTTTGGGCACAATACATAAATAAAGGGGAATGATAATATTCAACCCTTTTAGTTGATCATAATTGTGAACCCTGAGATCTATCTTCTTAGTAGTGTCCAATTTGTACAATTTTTTTCTCTAACTTCAAATTCAAATCCTACAGAAAAATTCTTATAATTGACATTTTATAGTCCTAGACCATTTCATATTCCTAGTTACAGTGCATAACACAGTGCAAAAGACTACAAATAAGATACACAGAAAACAACATTAAAATTGGATTAAATTGGTTGATCATAAAAAAATACAACCTCATCCTATGATTCTTCAATGATTAAGAAGCCAACTGTTGTGTAGGACTTCTAAAGATAGACTATATGCTGTACCATTCAGTTCTCATAATGCATGAGTGAAAGTGATATGAAAGAATTGTCAAAAAATGACCTAGTGCCTAGAGAGATATTTTGAACTATTTGTTGATTGTTCGTCCAGTTTACAACTAGGGGGTAATTACCAAAAACTTATGAATGTTGTAAACCCTTGTTAATTTCCATTTTTCAAAGTGTCCTCAATGCCATAAATTATCCATAATGGTTGGTTCCTTTGTATAAACAAGCTTTAGACATAATATAGTGATGGTTCGAAAGGTACACAATGACTCTGACATTGCATGTTTATTCAGTCCCTCAGCATGCTCCTTCAAAGAAACCTCAAAATGAGCCTTATCCATGAATAACCCAAGTATCCACTTTGTTATTTTCACTTTTTGATATTACTTATAGATTTGGTATAAAGCACATGCTTGATCAAATACTTGAAAAAGTGGGAATCATTCTATTGTAAAAAAATAGTGGGTTATAGGGCAACCAAATTCCCCACATCAATAGATAAGGAATACCTTTGAAAGATTTCAGTTCATGACATTGAAACCACGGCTTAAGATAGTCTAGACCAAATGTCTTAGTTACAAATCCACCTACTAACATCCAACCATATTGTTTTAGTAAAGGAACACATTATAAATATGTGAGAAAGAGTTTCTTCTTCAAGTAGAGATAGAGAATATCAATTGCCCCAAAAGGTGCAAAGGAACACCTAAAGGAAAAAAAAGGAAAGTAGATGCAATGAAGTTAGAAAAAGAATAGTAAAACAAATGTTATGAAGAGCTTTTTGTGTCATTTTCTTTGAGTGGTCTAAGGGTGGTTCAATTAAATTTTTTAATTTATTTTATTTTTTGGAGCAGGTGTTAATCATTTGTTCAATTAAATTTTTTATTTTATTTTATTTTCCGGAGTATGGTGTTAATAACTTGCAATCTTTTGGTTTAATTCTAAGTTTTTCCTTTTAAATTAAGGTAATTCTATTACAATTCTTATTTTTCATGGTTTTTTGGAAAAATAAATTTTATTTTGATCCCCTTTGCTTAGCGACATTATGTGGAAATTTTGACTCTAAAAATATCTTATCTTTCTCCTCCAAACATTCCACCTCATAAATAAGTTATATCTCATTTTGACTTAGAGGTTCAATGGTTCCTTGTTAATTGGTAAGTGTGTAGTTGTGATATCTCCCTACATATGTCCCTCCTCTAAAATATATAGGACAATATTATCTTTTTCTAGATCTTAATGTCATTGTACAAATACTGACTTTTGTTAAAATCCATGTATTCTCTAGTTGTGAAACCACACACAATGATCCAATCACTATTGAAAACTATGATCCCTTTCAAAGAAAAGGGATTATTATGTGACCTAAAACTAACATTATAGAGAAGAATGGGCCAATGGAATAAAAAATCAAGGGGAGAGACATATATTGGAGATTTGTGGGCTATATAAGAAATAGGCAATCAATAAAGATTAGTCCAATCAATGATCAATCTAGTGGGAGCCACCCTAACAATTATTTTAGGTATAAAAACCATTTTTGAAGAGAGCATCCATCTTTTGGTGTTGATTTATCACATCCTAGAGACCCTCACCAACTACATACACTCATTGATAAATAACCTCATTTTCGCTAGTGGAATCAAATCATTTAAATCACTTGCAACAATACACGGTTGATTTGACAAACATTGGACAAAGATTGAATATATTCTAATGGTGTTTTTAAGAATGTTTCCATGAATTTAATAAGTAAAAGTAAACATATGCATATTGTTGCTACAAATTGACTTGTGATTGAACACATTTTGTGCACTTTGATATGATCTATCAAGATGGATTTTTGGGATTCATTCCATTTGAAAAAATCCCATTGGAAAATAATTTGTTTGCATGGTCATGCGTTCAATGGAGTTTGGTTGATGGCCATCATTATTAACTTTAGTTCCTTGAATAATGGGATCCAATTTTGTGAAAGGGTTGATTCCCCACTCTAATTCTATCCTTTTTGTTGAAGTCCTCTTCACAGTGGAACAAAAAAAATTGTAAACACAATTTATACCATGTGTTCTCTTGGAAACCCATCCTTTTAGATGATAAGATTAATTTCTCTCTCAAGTTCCAAGCAACAATAATTTCAATAGACAATGTATGCATGGATCTTTTTTTTGTCCCTTAGATGGGGTGCTAGTTTAGTTTCCCATTCATTATCGTCTTGTTTAATTGGTTTGCATAAATGTTATGTATTGTGAAGGATTTATAATATTTTCTTGTTAATTATGTAGACAAAGTGTACTAAAAAGGATATAATTGATGGAAAATACGATAACTACATTCAACTATTTCACTTTTTAGGATGATATGTTAATGTATACTGGAATATCATGATTCATGATATGTGCATTGAAAGGTAATCAACCATGAAATATTCATGTCTATTGCATATCAATTACCAAATACAACATATGAAGGTAGATTTCCACAATTTCATCGAGAATAGAAGGATTACACCTCTCTTGTTTCCATCTTGTTGCAATTGTCCTCTCTACTGATTTATTGATATTCATTCTCCAAAATTTCTTAGCTCCAAAATGTGAAAAGCTTTTTAACTTTCCTCTCTCTTTCCTTTCAACCCAATTCTCCATCTAATGAATCTGTTCCATATCCATCTGCACCTCTCATGTTGAAGGACCTTGACCTACCCAATTCATAAGCTCTTGTATCTTTTCTATTCCATGCCCTCAATATCTTATTTCCTACAACTAAATCAAGGAACCCCTGGGACTCTCTTCTACAATTATAATCTTAATGTGGATTTTCTCTTGCGATGTCACCCACTATCTTTCTAGGTTCATTTTTTTCTACCACCATCTCATATCCCATTATCTCTGTAACATCCCCGACCCATCGAATGACAAGGAGGACACTACCATGCCATTAAACAACCAAGAAACTATCCCCATGAACATGTGCATACATAAAAACTGAAGTAAAATACTTTGAAGTAAAGATGCATACATGGTTCTCATACAACAGAAGAAAAACCATACATCCAAGCATTCAACATGTTCATCATAGTTCATTAAATAGTAAATATGATTGCAGATATGAAATAGCCAATAATACTTATCTTATTGAGGAATTCATTCCACAACCAGCTATGTCACTGCAACGTTCCACCCAACCATAGGCCAGTGTGCTCCTTAATCTCTCAACAATGCTACCACCCCCGAGTCGGGCATGATTCCCCCAAGGAATAAGGAATAAGGAGGCTTACACATAGCCAAGGATACACAAATCAACCAAGCAACCATATTTGGGTTTATCAGGCCATCAAGGGGCTAGGAAAAGATGAATGCCAAGATAGTGATCTCATTGAAGGGATAAGGACACCCACACCCATACTAGCCTGACTTCTAGGATACCCACACACACCCAACACAAGGAAATCAGTCCCTTCTCTGCTACACAGTCCCTCATCCCTTGACCTCCCTTCTAGTGCTATTTAGGGGTTGTGGAGAAGAAAGCTAGCAATCCAGCTCTGTCTGTGTGGCTCCCAAACACACCAAGTTTATCAAGCATAATCCAACCTTTATTCCCACTCCAACATAGTTCAAATACTAACCACTGCATACATGCAACAAAACCAAGCAATTCATAGCTCTGTGAGAAGCAAAAGAAAACAGGATGGAAACAAAAAATGGTGACATAGCTCAGGCCAAGCACAACAATGCATAGTTGTTCTTGGCCCTAGTGTGGCCAAAACAACTCAGCAACAACCCGAAACTTAATTGCCCCCACAACAAACCAAAACCAAGGATTAACCAACAACAACCAAATTCATGGGTGAACCAATAGTAACCACAACGTGAATGCACCTACAACAAAACCACAATTCATGGGGAGAACAACAGGAAATCTAAATCGTGAATGGCTCCTTCATAGGAAAAATTGTGGGTGACAGTAAATGGTTTCTCCAGCACTCTGTGTGAGGAAACGATGAAGAAAATCCTGTGCATGAGGATGAGGAAGAATGGAGTAATGGGTAGTGGTTTCCCTACCAACGTGAATATGGAGAGTTTACTAGTGGAGTGGGCATGTGGGAAAGGATTGACAGTCCTGCCACCCACCACTTCAAATCAATAACTACCCAACTAGCATCAGGTTTATTTTTTAATGGCTAACACATGGATTTTCCCCATAGGATCATGGTTCAACATTTCCCCCCCTTTATCCTTAGGAAAATCATGCCCCTTTCATCATGGTTGCATTGACATAGCTGGTTGGGGTTTATTTTAATTAAATATGTATATTTACATGATGCCAAAACTAATATGTGCCATATATCACAATATACCATCGGCAATGATTTCAATCGCCGAACATAACACAACCAAATCGATGGTGGGGATTTTTCCTTTAGATCCAAACCACGATTAATATATACATTAGATATGCAAACGAGGTCAAACCTAGGGTGTTACAATCTCAAACCTAAATTGACAACAAACACTATTTCCATACAAACCGAGGCACTTTATAGCAGCCCATATCTCCTTACCTTGCTCTATATCAACCCCCCCTCTTCATCAAATGAAACTTCAACCTCCTGATCAATTCTTAGATTCATCTTTCTCATATTTAAAGTCACACTCTCGATTATCTTCTTGGGCCTACTCAAAGAAGACAAGTATGTATCTCCTCCCCCTCCTCCTATCCTCTCAACGCCGATATCTATATTCTTTTCCTTGTCTTGTTCTTTAAAGAAAAAATTCCTTCTACTATTGGCCCTGCTCAGGGAAAGGGGAAGGAAAGAAACCATGATGATATTTTTCAAATGGGTGGTATTGTTTTATACCTTGAATGGTATTGGAAACTAATTTATTCCCCACTTTAACAATACCTTTCTTTTCTTTTTTTCTTTTGTGGGTGGATGATATAGAATAAAAAATGGGAATTAGAATCGACGAATGTGGCTCTCTCTTAGTATTTCTCAAGAAGTAAATATGGGATTATTAGTCTTCCAAAAACTAATGCAAGTATCCTATACCATATTTAAAAGTTGACATGGTCATTAATTTTCTACAAATATATATACAGTTCCTCTCTATTTCCTTTCAACCCAATTCTCCATCTAATGAATCTGTCCCATATCCATTTGCACCTCTCATGTTGAAGGACCTTGAACTACCCATATATTTTCTATTCCATGCCCTAAATATCTTATTTCCTACAACTAAATCAAGGAACCTCTGGGATTCTCTTCTGCAATTATAGTCCTAATGTGGATTTTCTCTTGGGATGTCACCAAATACCTTTCTAGGTCTACAGTTTTCTACCACCATCTGGTATCCCATCATCTCAACCCTGAATTGACAACAAAGACTATTTCCATACAAACCAAGGCACTTTATATCAGTCCATATCTGCTTACCTTGCTCTATATCAACCTCCCCTCTTCATAAAATGACCCTTCACCCTCCTGATCAATTCTTAGATTCATCTTTCTCATGTTTAAAGTCACAATCCTGATTATCTTCTTGGGCCTACTCAAAGAAGACAAGTATTTATCTCTTCCCCCTCCTCCTATCCTCTCAATGATGATATATTCATTCTTGTCCTTGTCTTGTTCTTTAAAGAAAAAAATCCTTCTACTATTGTCCCTGCTCAGGGAAAGGGGGAGGAAAGCAACCATGACGATATTTTTCAAATGGGTGGTATTGTTTTATACCTTGAATGGTATTGGAAACTACTTTATTCCCCACTTTAACAATAACTTTCTTTTCTTTTTTCTTTTATGGGTGGATGATATAGAGTAAAAAAAGGGAATTAAGATTGACGAATGTGGCTCTCTCTTGGTATTTCTCAACAAGTAAATATGGGATTATTAGTCTTCCAAAACCTAGTGCAAGTATCCTACACCATATTTAAAAGTTTACATGGTCATTAATTTTCTTCAAATATATATGTGATGTGTAGGAAGATGCTTGATCTCTAGGTTTTGGAAATGAATAATTTCCATTATTAACTACAAATGCAAACACTAATTAAGAATAATGAACTAAGAATATTAAACTTTAAACTATGAAAAGGAAACAAATTGTAGATTGAAACAATAAAATGTTGGATACTTGGAGAATCTCTCAAGTTTCACTTCATTTTGGCACATTTATGATATTGATTATGTCGGGCTAGTAACATGCAATGGAATATTTCTTCTTACCAAAGAAAAACTTATACCCCTTCCATGTGAGTTGTCAATATGGAATCTGATATAGGTAGTCAAATCATATGTAGGATTATTAGTAAGACTAGAGAGGGAGTTACCTAACATCATGCACTAGTTTTTCCCTTATCTCTTCTTCTTTCCATATGACTGGTGCCATACTTATTCCTTAGTTCTTGCTTCCTTTGTTGTTGATTCAACTACGAGTGACACTCCAATGGAAAATTCAAAGGAAGATGAAGCAACCTCACTATTTTTAGGGAAAGTATTCCTATGAACGGGGTAAGGAGGTCACCAACATACTAAGGATTTTTACCAGACTATGATAAACCATACTCATACTCAAACAAAGCTAATATTCTAATAAAGAACAAAGCAGAGTTCAATGGATTGAGAGAATATACCTTTCCTTGAAAGCTGGTCCTAGATTCAAACTTTCCTCCAAGCTACTTCTCAATTGAATGCTTTGACACATGTAAAAGAAATTTACCTTTCTCCAAAACACCTTGGGATATTATCAGTTTAATATATGAACAATAAAATAATTGACATTTAAATGAGCATAAATCATCAATAACCAAATAATGTACACCATTAATTGGGAAATAAATAGTCTTTTTATTAATCAAATGTTTGAAGCAAATACAATTACCTTAGTCTGATATACACTTGTTGAAACCAAGTTCTAGGTCTACTTGCTCCTCCTTTCCAATGGGAATCCTCCAGCATAACCTTATCTCTAATGGTCTCCCCTAATCCCTTAGCCTCTCTCATGTTTTTATAGTCATATGAGAATAGAAGTTATGAGGCCGGGACAGTTAGGGAAGGCGATGAAGTTATCATATCAATCTCAACCACCTCTTATTTTAATTAATTGATGTTAATCTTAGAAATTAACTTAAGAAGTGCTTTATGTCAAAAATTGTCTGTTGGATAAAATAATGATGATGAAATTTTATACTCCATTCTAGATCTTGATTTTTGATGAATATTGTTAACTCAAGATCGAAACCCTCTTATGAGAATGATTTTGCAAGCATCATTTATTTGAAATAATGAGAATTTCATGAGGTTAACTTCAGCTAGGTTTTAATTGAAAAATATTTAAATAAAAAGGATTACATTGATCACGTAATGAGGCTAATGATGAGATATTACAACCAATTAATGAAATGAGTACAACATCTATTGTTTCAATTTTTAAATGTCATTTCAACCTTATGGTTTTCTCATTATCGATTGAGTTTAATTATTATCTTCTTTATGGTTTTGCAAATCGAAAAGGAAGACTTGCAAACCCTTGAAATTTCATCATTATCTTTTGTTGTATCGTTTCTCTTATGATGGATTTGATGGTTATACTTATGATTTTTCATGACAGTTCAAAATTGAATGAAGTCACTTGCGTGAGGGTTCTTTACTCCCATCTTCCCAGGGTTCTATTTGTCCATAGTAAACTCTCGTTTTCTCCCATGGAATTTGTAACTCGATTTGATATTTGAGGAATTGAATATCTTGATGCATACGATGAATATGTGGGGTCTGTGACAAAGGCTAGGTGGTTACCCTTCTGGATAAATTACTCGGCTTCAATATCAAAACCAATAAGGATTTTTCTTCAACATTTGAGGGTAATACTACATGTATTGGTGATGTGTACCTTCAAATCACTGAAGAATTCATCTCTCAAGAAACTTAGTTGTCATTAGAAAGAAAAATGTGGTTTAAAGGGAAACACATTAAGGGGAAATATTGAAAGAAGTTCATGGTTAAAGCTAGTCTAGAGATCCAAACCAAATATGGGTTTCCATCTCAATTGATTAAAAAACAATGTCATTCTCTCCTTGAGATAATCATGAGGTATGTGACCTTCTAAGGGTGTTTATCTTAGATACACTTTTATCACCTTAGATTTATGTTGATTTTCAATGGACACACACTTAATATTCCATTTTATCTTATAAATAGTCTGCAAAATATGGCATATTAATTCTAGAATAATGCAGTTTATAAATATAGGAGCATATTTCATTATGGTTTGATTAAAATTATCATCACCCACAAGTTGTCTGAACTTGGGGATAAGTGGGACTCATTCTTAGCTCGTAACAATTTCAGGTTCAATCAGGAGCGAACTCAACATAGGTAAAAAACTAGATGCAAATGTAGAGATTTGATTTCAGTTAACCCTAGTGAAGAATTTGGGGGTTTCTTAGAATTGAATCTAAATGAGTCTCATATCAAACACTATTTTCAATATCCTGAGTCAAATTCTCATTTGAACTCCAAGGAATTTGAAACCCCCAATTCTAGAAATAACCTAGATCACTCTGCATCTTTTCCTACCAAACTACTTGAGGAATCTCACTGTAAATATCAAAGTAATGATACTCCATATATACCCAAAGCTCAACCTCCATCACATTAGAAAAAGGGATATTGTCATAAAATCAAATGGAAAATCCTAAAAATAAAAGAAAGAATGCCATGAAAACAAATGAAGGGCAGACTAGTCAAGCAACAACTAGAAGAATAAAAAGAAGCATTGTTGCAACTTCTCTAGGAAAACTAAAATCGCCACCAGCTGCATCTTCTCCCATATGACTCATCGATTCTGAGAATGAAGTTTCAAATGCTAAAGAAAATGTTGATGTCACTGATCAAATAATTCCTAAATTTCTATATGATTCATCCTTTGAAATTCAGGCCCAAAATGCTAACGATATTCATTCAAAACAATTTATTCAATATGTTAATAAAAAACCAAACAATATTTCTAATTTGACTCAGGATAATGAAGATCAACCTATAGACCAGTTTCTAAAGGACAACCAAATCCTATTTTTTTAGTTGAGATGGACACTTCTCCTAGGAAGTTTGAACTTATCAATATTTTTCAGGACTAAGGAAATCATGAATCTAAAAACAAATTTAATGAGTTGGGTTGGTAAATTGGATACATGTAAGTAAATAAAGATGAATATAAACCTTCTAGAAATATATTTCTCAAAAGGAATAAGAATTTGATGAAGCAGGAGAAAACCAACAGGGACAAAATTACCAAACTTAAAGACAATATGAAAGAAATAAGAATAATAGTTCCATTTCAAGTCTCTGTAGATGCATCTCCTAAGGTTTAAACATATTTTTTGTCTTCATATTTTGTTTTTCTTATGATCTATTATCTAACAAGAATTATTTTACATTTTGGTACATTTTGGTTCACGATCTCGTAATTCAGGTAATTCTTTTACTTCATGCTTTTATCATTTTTTAGCAGTAGTTAGCATACCTACAAAATCATAGATTATGTAGGCATGCTTATCATATTAGGTTTAATTCATTTCAATTCAATTTTCTATCATTTATATTGTTTCTAATTCGATTCGTAACATGTAGCACAAAGAATTTTTATATGAGATTAAATGCGATTACTATTAATGAAGATTATATTCCTTTTTCATTTTTGGAAATGCTTGAGAAAAGATCGAAGCAGTTATACCATGTGGAATTTTCAGTAATTCATTATAGATGTAACTTTCAATTGCAAGATAATTGAAGTTTCTAAGTCAATGACGCTATTTCCTTAGTTCGCATTACTATTTGTGAGGATTCAACTTCTGGGTCTGAAACTCGGACCATAGAAATTACAATCTGTGCCCTCTTTGGAACATCTTCATAAATTTCATTTGGAAATTTTTAGCCCAATATATAGAAATTCTCCCCAAGTGTTCTGTTTAGGGATGAATAGTGGAAGAGGCTGGAACCCTAACTTGGGGGGATCATATCCCCCAGAATATAGAGAATCTAAGGCTGAATTTTGGATACACTGTAAATCAGGAGTTTATATTCGACCTATGCAATTTTCAGCTCTTGAGACTTCTCTAATCCCAAAATATAGTGAATGTACCAAAACTTATCAGTTTTAGTATTTAGGATTTTTCCAGCTCGGTGTCAAACTAGGGTTTGACTTTCCCAGAGTTTCACCCATCCAAAATTCTTGAACCAAGTCTCTAAAATTCAATTTTGATGAGGAGAGAAATCCTATGTTGGGCTCACTCAAAAATTCATCTTCTGTAGAAATCCCTAATTTCCTCCATCGAAAACTGAAAATGCTCGGAATGGAATTTCGCTTCGACAGAAAGATGCGGCCTTCAATGGAGAGTCAGCCTATCATATGTTTGCTGATGGATTGTGGATAGAGACGCAAAATGTAAGAATCCCTAGATTCTACAGCTACACAATGTCTTCTTCTTAGGTTAGCTCTGATACCATGTTAGAATTTTATCATTCAAGCTAGCATTATCTTAAGATATATAACTGAGAGAATAACATACACAACAATAAACACAAGAGACAAGAGACACAAAGAATTTTACTTGGGGAAACTATAAAGGAGAAAACCCCACAACTTCCTCAGAGATAGAATGAGCACCAATGGTAGCAATAAAACCCGAAAAAGAAAATATGATCTCCACAGCTTGTTCTCTCTCTCACATTGACAGAGCTTATCCTCTCTCACTCATGTGCTCCAATGAGTGAATGTGTGTGTGATGAATAGAGAGGCTCACTCTCTATTTATATTCTTTCGTTCACTTGAACCCCACTCCAACATGTCAGCCTCACTTAACAATTACTTACTAGAGCCAACATCTCTAGGAGTGTCTATTAACCCTAGTGTCCCACAACTTGTCGGGACTTTGCCTCCTCTAACCAACAAGGAGGGTTATCCTTAACACAATGGTGGGGACTATTGCCTTAACTTACAATGACTCACCTAGGGTTGACTTCTCTAGGATAGTCTAATAACCCTAGGGCCCCACAACTACGGGGATTTTAACCCTTGACAAATAGGAGGGTTACCCAAAATGACTTGACATGACTTGTTCACATTATAGAAACTCCCAATCGAAACATCTGGGCATGAGATGAATCAATTACATTACAAACACATCCCAGAATAAACATCGGGGTATAATACATAAGATATACAAGTGAATACATTATGAAGTTACAATTACATCAACACTCCTTCTTAACTAAGAAGGTATTCTCTCGACATAATTTATCAGCACAAGTATTTTTCTCTCTATCATCTGGATCATCATCATTTTCTCGTCATCTTCAAGTCATCTTCATCTTCAGGTCATATTCATCTTCAATTCATATTCATTTAGATATGGATCATCATCACTGGATCATCATCAATTCTGGATCATCACTTGATATGGATCGTCACTGTCGGATCATCATCAAGTATGGATCATCACTTGATATAGATCATCACTACTAGATCATCAATTGATCTAGATCATCACTACTGGATCATCACTTGATCTAGATCGTCATTGCTGGATCATCATCAAGTCTAGATCATCACTTGATCTGGATTGTCACTACTGGATCATCATCAAGTCTAGATCATAACTTGATTTGGATCATCACTGCTGGATCATCATCAAGTCTGGACCACCACTTGATCTAGATCATCATCAAAGATGGATCATCACCAAATCATCATCATCATTACTGCTTCTGCTATCTCAATCAAATGGTGTTATCTCTTCATTCTTCTTGTCATAGGAAGTTCTATAGAGCCAACCCTTTTTCATGCTGGTTGTAGGCCTACCCTTCATGTAGGTCTTCATCAGCGCTTATATATGACCCTAAGTCAGAATGGCCCACCCAGCTCTTACATCTGATCTCATCTTGGCAGAAAGGCATGCCCAACACTCACATCTAACCTCATATTGTCAGAAAGGCCCATCACTCACACATCACGCCAGAATGGCTCAACACTTACATTCAACCTCATCTTGTCGAAAAGGCTCTACACTTACATCCGACCCCATCTTGTTAGAAAGGAACAACACTCACATCTGACCATGTGTAAACAAATCGCGCCTGAATGGCTCAGCACTTACATCCGACCTCATCTTGTTAGAAAGGCTCTATATTTACATTCGACCATTTATAAACACATCGCATCGAAAGGGCTCTCAGTCCTAGACTGAGGATTCCTAGTAAATGACCAGATGCCTCCATTCTCCCAGAGAATGGCATCAACCCTTATATCTGATCAAGTGGGAACACATCCCTCAATCACATCAGAATGTCTATGTACTCACATCTGATCATGTAAGACTACATCCTACAGTCATATCAGAACGACCCTCAGTCCCAGACTGAGTATTCCTAGTAACTGACCAGGTGCCTCCATTCCAAGAATGGCATTTAGCCCTTACATCTGATCATGTAGGAACCAATCCTACAGTCACATCAGAATGGCTTAGCACTCACATCTGACATGGAAGGAACCAAATCCTCTCACCATGACAGAATGGCTCAGCCTTTACATCTGACCATGGAAGGAACCTAATCCTCTCACCATTTTAGAATGGCTCTAGGTCTCATCATTTCCCCTTGGAGGGAACCTCGATCTGGAGAACACCAAGATTCTCCCTGAAGTACTCAAACTTCACTTTGGCCATTTCTAGCATAGAATCACATCAGGGCTGATTACGTTCAAGGATAACTTGTGAGCTTCACCAGGACTGATTACATCTGAGGAAAACCTACAGGACCGTTTATGTCTGAGCAAACCACGAGCTTTACCAATATTTATGCTCAGACAACCTGTCTCATCAGCTATTCTAGAAATCCCTCTTTCAAGAGATCTCGATCTGGATCACTGCTCCTCTCTGCATCATACAAAAAATGCAAGTCAAATCAACCAAATCAAATAGTAGTTTTCAAAAGAAACATACTACCTCCCAAATAGCAAGTGGAAACGTCTTTTTCCTCAGTTGTACTTAGTTCCATGCAGGACTACATCCTGCTCTTCCTATCAATGGCATTGCCTACCCAATATGAATCCACATAATCTTTTGATTCACCTCATACTTGAGCCCATAATCAACTATACCCTTCAGGTACCTCACTGCATGCTTTGCAACCATCAGGTGAACATGTCTCAATGTGTTCACAACAAAGCAAATATGTGGTCTCATATTTGTCAGATAAATCATCCGACGATACATTGTCACATCAACAACACTCAATAGCTTCAGGTTCGATGTCATAGGTGTGGTCATGCAGTCCATCACCTCTTCAGGATATCTACTACATACTTCCCTTATCCACACCTCCATGCCTAGAACATAGTGCATCATCCCCCCCAAGTCCTTTATCTCGAACTCGGCAGCAAGTATTCTTCTTGCAAATTTAAGGACTTCCTCTTTTCTGTTAGGAACAAGTCATCGACATATAACAAGAGCATCACTGGTCTTTCATCTTCAACCTTGAGGTAAATGTTGGAATCCGCTTTACTCTTAGTAAAGCCTAGAGTCATTAGTAATCTGTCCATCCTTTCATACCATGTCGAAGCTCAGGATCTTCTGCACTCACTCCCTCTAAAGCAGAGCATCATTCTCCCTCTGTCTTTTGTACTCTATGCATTGAAACATTCTGTACCAGAGTGAAAAGTAGTTTCCTCTACTACTAATATTTTATGTATCCATCTAGGATCATTGGATACCAAGATCCTCTATCTTGAACTTTTTGAAAAGTTCTTCTCGTATGCATCTAAGAGCTTGTCATCCTCTATAGAATTTCATCTTCAACCTTGAATCTCCTGAGCCTTCGCTAATCCTGAGATATAGCGAATGTACCAAAACTTATCAGTTTTAGTATTTAGGGTTTTTCCAGTTCGAGGTCAAACTAGGGTTTGAATTTATTGGAGTTTCACCCAACCAAAAATCTTGACCCAGGTCTCTAAAATTCTATTTTGATGAGGAGAGCAATCCTATGCTGGGCTCACCAAAAATTCCTCTTTTGTAAGAAGCCCTAATTTCCCGCACCAAAAACTAAAAATGTCCGGAATCGAACTCCCCTTCGACAGAAAGATGCGCCCTTCAATGAAGAGTCATCCTAGCATAAATTTGCTTATGGATTGTGGAGAGAGACCCAAAAAGCAATAAGCCCTAGCTTCTACAACTACATAATTTCGTCTTCTCAGGTTAGCTCTAATACCATATTATATTTTTATCATTCAAGCTAGCATTATGATCTTAGGATATTTAACTGAGAGAATAACATGCACAACAATAAACACAAGAGACAAGAGACACAAATAATTTTCCTCGGGGTAACCATAAAGGATAAAACCCCATAACTTCCTGAGAGATAGAATTAGCACCAAAAGTAAAACCCGAAAACATAAAGATGATCTCCCAAAAACATTAGTCTCTCTCTTTGATCCCAACAACTTCTCCTCTCACTCATGCGCCCTAATGAGTGAGTGTGTGTATGATAAATAGAGAGACTCACTCTCTATTTCTATTCTTTCATTCACTTGAAACCCACTCCAACATGTCGGCCTCATGTAACAATTACTTACTAGAGCTGACATCTCTAGGAGTGTCTAATAACCCTAGTGCCCCACAACTTGTGGGGACTTTGCCTCCTTTGACCAACAAAGAGGCTTATCCTTAACACAACGGTCGGGACTATTGCCCTGAATTACAATGACTCACCTAGGGTCAACTTCTATAGGATAGTCTAATAACCCTAGGGCTCCACAACTACGGGGACTTTAACCCTTGACCAATAGGAGGGTTACCCACAATGGCTTGACATGAGTTGTTTACATTATAGAACCTCCCGATAGGAACATCAGGGCATGACATGACTCAAATACATTACAAACACATCCCAAAATAAACATCGGGGTACAATACATAAGATGTACAGATGAATACATTCCGAAGTTACAAATACATCAACAAGGGGAATGCTAATATTCAACCCTTTTAGTTGATGATAATTGTGAACCCTGAGATCTATCTTCTTAGTAGTGCCCAAATTGTACAATTTTTTTCTCTTACTTCAAATTCAAATCCTACAGATAAATTCTTATAATTGACATTTTATAGTCCTAGACCACTTCATATTCCTAGTTACAGTGCATAACACAGTGCAAAAGATTGCAAATAAGATACACAGAAAAAAACATTAAAACTGGATTAAATTGGTTGATCATAAACAAATATAACCTCATCCTATGATTATTCAATGATTAATAAGCCAACTGTTGTGTAGAACTTCTCAAGATAGACTATATGCTGTATAATTCAGTTCTCATAATGCATGAGTGAAAGTGATATGAAAGAATTGACGAAAAATGACCTAGTGCCTAGAGAGATATTTTGAACTATTTGTTGATTGTTCATCCATTTTACAACCACGGGGTTATTACCAAAAACTTATGAATGTTGTAAACCCTTGTTAATTCCATTGTTCAAAGTGTCCTCAATGCCATAAATTATCCATAATCGTTGGTTCCTTTGTCTAAACAAGCTTTAGACATAATATAGTGATGGTTCGAAAGGTACACAATGACTCTAACATTGCATGTTTATTCAGTCCCTTAGCATGCTCCATCAAAGAAACCTCAAATGAACCTTATCAATGAATAACCCAAGTATCCACATTATTATTTTCACTTTTTGATGTTACTTATAGATTTCGTATAAAGCACATGCTTGATCAAAAACCTGAAAAAGTGGGAATCATTCTATTGTAAAACATTAGTGGGTTATAGGCCAACCAAATTCCCCACATCAATACATAAGGAATACCTTTGAAAGATTTCAGTTCGTGACATTGAAACCAAGGCTTAAGATAGTCTAGACTAAATGTCTTAGTTACAAATCCACCTACTAACATCCAACATATTGTTTTAGTAAAGGAACACATTATAAATAGGTGAGAAATAATTTATTCTTCATGTAGAGATAGAGAATAGCAATTGCCCCAAAAGGTGCAAAGGAACACCTAAAGGAAAAAAAATGGAAAGTAGATGCAATGAAGTTAAAAAAAGAATAGTAAAAAAAATATTATGAAGAGCTTGTTGTGTCATTTTATTTGAGTGGTCTAAGGGTGGTTCAATTAAATTTTTTAATTTATTTTATTTTCTGGAGTAGGTGTTAATCATTTGTTCAATTAAATTTTTTATTTTATTTTATTTTTCGGAGTATGGTGTTTAATCACTTGCAATCTTTTGGTTTAAGTCTAAGTTTTTCCTTTTAAATTAAGGGAATTCTATTACAATTCTGATTTTTCATGGTTTTTTGGAAAAATAAATTTGCATTTTGATCCCCTTTGCTTAGCGACATTATGTGGAAATTTTGACTCTAAAAAAATCTTATCTTTCTCCTCCAAACATTCCACCTTATAACATAAGTTATATCTCATTTTGACTTAGAGGTTCAATGGTTCCTTGTTAATTGGTAAGTGTGTAGTTGTGATATCTTAGTACATATGTCCCTCCTCTAAAATATATAGAACAATATTATCTTTTTCTAGATCTTAATGTCAATGTACAAATACTGACTTTTGTTGAAATCCATGTATTCTATAGTTGTGAAATGACACACAATGATCCAATCACTATTGAAAACTAGTATCCCTTTCAAAGAAAAGGGATTATTATGTGACCTAAAACTAACATTATAGAGAAGGATGGGCCAATGGAATAAAACATCAAGGGGAGAGACACATAGTGGAGATTTGTGGGTTATATAAGAAATAGGTAATCAATAAAAATTAGTCCAATCATGATCAATCTAGTGGGAGCTACCCTAACAATTATTCTAGGTACACAAACCATTTTTGGAGAGATCATGCATCTTTTGGTGTTGATTTATCACATCGTAGAGACCCTCACCAACTACATCCACTCATTGATAAATAACCTCATTTTCGCCAGTGTAATCAAATCATTTAAATCACTTGCAACAATACACGGTTGATTTGACAAATATTGGACAAAGATTGAATATATTATAATAGTGTTTTTAAGAATGTTTTCATGACTTTAGTAAGTAAAAGTCAACATATGCATATTGTTGCTACAACTTGACTTGTGATTGAACACATTTTGTGCACTTTGATATGATCTATCAAGATGGATTTTTGGGCTTCTTTCCATTTGAAAAAATCCCATTGGAAAATAATTTGTTTGCATGGTCATGCATTCAATGGACTTTGGTTGATGTCCATCATTACTAACTTTAGTTCCTTGAATGATGGGAGCCTCTTTTGTGAAAGGGTTGATTCTCCACTCTAATTCTATCCTTTTTGTTGAAGTCCTCTACGCAGTGGGACAAAAAAATTTGTAAACACAATTTATACCATGTGTTCTCTTGGAAACACATCCTTTTAGATGATAATATTAATTTCTATCTCAATTTCCAAGAAACATGTAAATATGATAACAATTATCATATCTAACTTTCCATTGAAATTAATTAGTAAAGTGTAAATTATTGATTTTGATTTTATTAGTAAACTGTAAATGATTGAGCTTGATTTTATTAGTAAGAAAGTGTAAGTGTAAAGTTCATATATAACTTTTCATTTACTTAATTATTAGTGTGGTCCTTGAGTAATATAAGAAAGAATCCCCCAACTTATCCAACAACCTTATCTCACCAAAAAAATCAATCTTGTCTAGGTTGCGACCAACATAGACATGATGCATTGCACATAATTTATGAACATCATAACCAACACAATAGTTGGTTGTGATTCATTCGTTATCATCCCACCTTAGTTGATAATAAATTACAACATTTAGGACTTAACATCTCTAAGACAAAGAAATCATGCCACAAAATGTTACCTAGGAAATCAATCCGCATAACAATGAGTTCTCATATAACAAAGGGGGGATTAATAATATGTTGTTAATTGCACCAAAGCTATTTCTAGTACTAGTTCTTAGTTTGGTGAGGAGTATATCTCACTGGCCTTAATATTGTTGTGGGGATCTCAAATCAACAAGAATTTCAATAGACGATGTATGCATGGCTCTTTTTTTTGTCCCTTAGATGGGGTGCTAGTTTAGTTTCCCATTCGTTGTCGTCTTGTTTAATTGATTTTCATAAATGTTATGTATTGTGAAGGATTTCTAATATTTTCTTGTTAATTATGTACTAAAAAGGATAGAATTGATGGAAAATACTATAACTACATTCAACTATTTCACTTTTTAGGATGATATGTTAATTTATAATGGAAGATCATTATTCATGATATGTGCATTGAAAGGTAATCAACCATGAAATATTCATGTCTATTGCATATCAAGGTAGATTTCCACAATTTCATTGAGAATAGAAGGATTACACCTCTCTTGTTTCCATCTTGTTGCAATTGTCCTCTCTACTGATTTCTTGATATTCATTCTCCAAACTTTCCTAGCTCGAAAATGTGAAAAGCTTTCCAACTTTCCTCTCTCTTTCCTTTCAACCCAATTCTCCATCTAATGAATTTGTTCCATATTGATCTGCACCTCTCATGTTGAAGGACCTTTACCTACCCAATTCATAAGCTCATGTATATTTTCTATTACATGCCCTCAATATCTTATTTCCTACAACTAAATCAAGGAACCCCTGGGAGTCTCTTCTACAATTATAATCCTAATGTGGATTTTCTCTTGCGATGTCACCAACTACCTTTGTAGGTTCATTTTTTTCTGCCACCATCTCGTATCCCATTATCTCAACCCTGAATTGACAAAAAACACTATTTCCATACAAACCGAGGCACTTGGAAACAAATTGTATATTGAAACAAATTGTAGATTGTTTCAAATTGTAGATTGAAACAAATTGTAGATTGAAACAAATTGTAGGAAACAAATTGTAGATTGAAACAATAACATGTTGGATACTTGGAGAATCTCTCAAGTTGCACTTCATTTTGGCACATTGATGAGATTGATTATGTCGGGCTAGTAACATGCAATGGAATCTTTCTTCTTACCAAAGAGAAAATTATACCCCTTCCACGTGAGTGGTCAATAGGGAATCTGACATAGGTAGTCAAATCATATGCAGGATTATTAGTAAGACTAGAGAGGGAGTTCCCTAACATCATGCACTAGTTTTTCCCTTATCTCTTCTTCTTTCCATATGAGTGGTGTCTTACTTATTCCTTAGTTCTTGCTTCCTTTGTTGTTGATTCAACTATGAGTGACACTCCAATGGAAAATTCAAAGGAAGATGAAGCAACCTCACTGTTTTTAGGGAAAGTATTCCTATGACCGGGGTAAGGAGGTCACCAACATACTAAGGTTTTTTACCAGACTATGATAAATCATACTCATACTCAAACAAATATAATATTCTAATAAAGAACAAAGCAGAGTTCAATGTATTGAGAGAATATACCTTTCCTTAAAAACTGGTCCTAGATTCAAACTTTCCTCCAAGATACTTCTCAAACAAACGCTTTGACACATGCAAAAGAAAAATACCTTTCTCAAAAACACCTTGGGATATTATAAGTTTAATATATGAACAAATAAAAGAATTGACATTTAAATGAGCATAAATCATCGATAACCAAAGAGTGTACACCAATAATTGGGAAATAAATAGTCTCTTTATTAATCAAATGTTTGAAGCAAATAAAATTACCTTAGTCTGATATACACTTCTTGAATCCAAATTCTGGGTCTGCTTGCTCCTCCTTTCCAATAGGAATCCTCCAGCATAACCTTATCTCTAATGGTCTCCCCTAATCCTTAGCCTCTCTCATGTTTTTATAGTCACTATGAGAATAGAAGTTATGAGGCCGGGACAGGTTGGGAAGGTGATGAAGTTATCATATCGATCTCAACCACCTCTTATTTTAATTAATTGATGTTAATATTAGAAATTAACTTAAGAAGCGCTTTATGTCATAAATTGTCTGTTGGATAAAATAATGATGATGAAATTTTATACTCCATTCTAGATCTTGATTTTTGATGAATATTGTTAACTCAAGATCGAAACCCTCTTATGAGAATGATTTTGCAAGCATCATTTATTTGAAATAATGAGAATTTCATGAATCTAACTTCAGCTAGGTTTTAATTGAAAAATATTTAAATAAAAAAGGATTACATTGATCACATAATGAGACTAATGATGACATATTACAACCAATTAATGAAATGAGTACAACATCAGTTGTTTCAATTTTTAAATGTCATTTTGACCTTATGGTTTTCTCATTCTCAATTGAGTTTAATTATTATCTTCTTTATGGTTTTGCAAATCGAAAAGGAAGACCTGCAAACCCTTGAAATTTCATCATTATATTTTGTTGTATAATTTCTCTTATGATGGATTTGATGGTTATACTTATGATTTTTCATGACAGTTCAGAATTGAATGAAGTCACTTGCGTGAGGGTTCTTTACTCCCATCTTCCCAGGGTTCTATTTGTCCATAGTAAACTCTCATTTTCTCCCATGGAATCTGTAACTCGATTTGATATTTGAGGAATTGAATATCTCGATGCATACGATGAATATGTGGGGTTTGTGACAAAGGCTAGGTGGTTACCCTTCTGGATAAATTACTCGGCTTCAATATCACAACCACTAAGGATTTTTCTTCAACATTTGAGGGTAATACTACATGTATTGGTGATGTGTACCTTCAAATCACTGAAGAATTCATCTCTCAAGAAACTTAGTTGTCATTAGAAGGAAAAAGATGGTTTAAAGGGAAACACATTAAGGGAAAATATTGAAAGAAATTCATGGTTAAAGCTAGTCTAGAGATCCAAACCAAATATGGGTTTCCATATCAATTGATTAAAAAAAAATGGCATTCTCTCCTTGATCTAATCATGAGGTATGTAACCTATGAAGGGAGTTTCTCTTAGATACACTTTTATCACCTTAGTTTTTTTGTTGATTTTCAAGGGACACACACTTAATATTCCATTTTATCTTAAAAATAGTTTGCAAAATATGGCATATTAATTCTAGAATAATGTAGTTGATAAATACATGAGCATATTTCATTATGGTTTGATTAAAATTCTCATCACCCACAAGTTGTTTGAACTTGGGGATAAGTGTGACTAATTCTTAGCTCGTAACAATTTCAGGGTCAATCAAGAGAAACCTCAACATAGGTAAAAAACTATATGCAAATGTAGAGCTTCGATTCCAGTTAACCATAGTGAAGAATTTTGGGGTTTCTTAAAACTGAATCTAATTGAGTCTCATATCAGACAGTATTTTCAATATCCTGAGTCAAACTCTCATTTTAACTCCAAGGAATTTGAAACCCCATTTCTAGAAATAACCTAGATCACTCTGCATCTTTTCCTACCAAAATACTTGAGGAATCTCACTGTAAATATCAAAGTCATGATAATCCATCTATACCCAAAGCTCAACCTCCATCACATTAGCAAAAGGGATATTGTCATAAAATCAAATCGAAAATCCTAAAAATAAAAGAAAGAAGGCCATGAAAACAAATGAAGGGCAGACTAGTCAAGCAATGACTAAAAGAATAAAAATAAGCATGGTTGCAACTTCTCTAGAAAAACTAAAATCACCACCAATTGCATCTTCTCCCATATGACTCATCGATTATGAGAATAAAGTTTCAAATGCTAAGGAAAATTTTGATGTCACTGATAAAATAAATCGTAAATTTCTATATGATTCAACCTTTGAAATACATGCCCAAAATGCTAACGATATTCATTCAAAACAATTTATTGAAGAGGATAATAAAAAACCAAACAATATTTCTAATTTGACTCAGGATAATCATTAGAGGAAATTTGGGGTCTAAAATGGGCCTTATAAGAAAACGTGCCAAAATAAGTTTTTGTGAGTTGGAATTCAAGAACCAATAGAATTTCAATAAAATAAGTCAACCATAATGGTTGAATTGACATATTTGTCATTAAAAAAAACTACTTTTTTTGTTCGTATTTTCGACATATCTCATTGCGTTTTTACTCAAATTTCGATCGGGAGAGCTCATTGGATGCGGAATTTGATTCCGCATCCAACGAGTACCCGCACTGCATACTTTTGATGGACCCTGCTACCCCAAAAACAAGAAATACTTGAAAAAACGTGATGATGACATTATCATCACATTTTTTTAGGTATTTCTTGTTTTTGGGGTAGTGGGGTCCGTCAAAAGTATGCAGTGTGGGTACTCATTGGATGCGGAATCAAATTCTGCATCCAATGATCTCTCCCGATCAAAATTTGAGTAAAAACACAGGGAGATATGTCGAAAATACGAACACAAAAAGTAGTTTTATTCTTTCTTCCTCCAAAATTAATCAATATTATTTTATTATTTTAACTATTATTTTATTATTTTCCTTAGGAGGCCCATTTTATACCCCAAAATTCCTCTAATGGAAGATCAACCTATAGACCAGTTTCTAAAGGATGACCAAATCCTATTTTTTTTGAGATGGACACTTCTCCTAGGAAGTTTGAACTTATCAATATTTTTTCAGGACTAAGGAAATCATGAATCTAAAAACAAATTTAATGAATTGGGTTGGTAAATGGGATACATGTAAGTAAATAAAGATGAATATAAACCTTCTAGAAATATATTTCTCAAAATAAATAAGAAGTTGATGAAGCAGGAGAAAACTAACAGGGACAAAATTACCAAACTTAAAGACAATATGAAAGAAGTAAGAATAATAGTTCCATTTGAAGTCTTAGTAGATGCCATATGGAAGTTTTAGTAATTCATTAAATATGTGACTTCCGATTGCAAGATAATTGAAGTTTCTAAGTCAGTGACGCTAATTCCTTACTAGTTGTGAGGAGGATTCAACAAAGTTATTAAATCTTTTGTCCAAGTGGCATTAGGGAGTAAGTTCCAGCATCGTTGATTCAATCACATACAACAAGTAGTTATCAACTTGTTATCCATAGTTATCCATAGTTGCAAAGTCAAAGGGAGTTGGTTGTTGGAAACTATTATAAAAGTTCGAATATTTTAGTGTTAGGGGATTCAAAAGTTATGTATAAAAATACTCCCGAGTCTGTACATGATATCTACTTGGAGCATTTGTCAAGACTTCATTCATGTCAGCTCGTTGTAATATACCAGTACTATCATAAAGTTTACTTTCTATTATAGAAAGTATTTTTTATTTTTGTTTTGTTAGGCTATTAATACATAAATGTACATATATTTGTAAATGTGAGAAACATTGATCTTATATATTTTGAATAACTATTATTTGATGATCTAATTTCAACAATTATACATTATCTATAATGTGTGAAATATTGATCTTATATATTTTGAATAAATATCAATTAATGATATAATTTCAACAATTATACATTATCTATAATGGTTAGTGTTACTATCATTATATTTAGTGTTTACTTATTTATAATATATTCACTGTCAATCCTTTGATTTCCCTAGTGGATATATATATATATATCATTTAAAAAAAAATTTAGATCATTTTAAATAGCAATCAATAATTTCAAATATGCTCCTCGTGCTCCTCACTAGGATACAAACCTATTAGTTCATTAATTAGTTTATTAATTTAGGAGCTACAAATTACTCTGTATTTTAATTTTAGTTTTTTGTTAAATAACAGTTCAATTAGTTCGTGGAGGGGTAGAGAAAGTGGTAAAGTGGAAATGCTGTAAATGATTGTAATTGGAAGGTCTCATGTTCAAATTCCCCTGAAACTCACTTGTGCTCCATGGTTTGGTCCTTGTGGATGCACCTAGGGGTATAGTTGTAGCGGGATTGGATCCCTGTACCCTGTGGTACATGAGTACCAATCCTGTCCCCAGTTTTCAATTCCCCTAGTAAAAAAAATAGTAGTTCACTTAGTAATTTTTAGAAATTGTAGAAGTTAAAGTTAAAATTTCAAAATACTCTTTTGACTCTCTATTTCAGAGAGCAAACCTTTACAGTTAACAAGACTTTTAAACGTGTTAAAGACAACCATACCAAACACATAGAGAGATGCCTTAAGCTCTTGGTGTGGGTTTTTCTTCCCCTAAGTTGGCCTATACAAAAAATATAGACATCAAATTGAAACAAAGAAGATTATTTTTCAAGTCTTTTATGTAATTTAGAAGTCTTTGAAAATGAAGAAAACAAAAATTTGTTACATTTTGATTTTTGGATTTATTTTTGGTGTGTTTAAAAAAGACTTTGTCTTGCATTTTTTGGGATTTCAAAAAATGTAGTCTTTGCATAGTTTGACATTATTTCATAAAAAAGGAAAAGAAAAAATTTCATGGCATTGGGTGTTTGTTTGCATCGAAATGGAAAATAAACATCACTAGTTTGCATCGAAATGGAAAATAATAATCATATCTCTACATGGTTTGGAGTTAAGCTAGGAAAAACAGAAAACAAATATGCTTGTGGGGACTTGTTTCATCTTTACACAAGATTGAAATAGTAAATAAATATGCTTGAGGTATCCCATTTCATTTTTTAATGACCTTGAAAAAGAATAAAACTATTCTCAAGGTTGGTTTTATTTTTTAAAGAGATTGAAACCAAGAGTAAAATATGCTCAAGGACATCTATTTCATTTTTTTATGAGCTTGACATAGAATAGGAAATATGATCAAAAACACCTATTTCATTTTTTAACGAGTTTGAAATAGAATGGGAACTATGCTTGCATTCAGTTCTTATCCAACATGATGTCTAGAGGATCGTAGGTTCTTCCCATTACATAAGAATCTAGCAGCTTAACTCCAGTATGATGTCTAGATACTGGAGATATGCCAACCAAGATTCCCCATGATGGGAAGAAGCTAAAAATTTATAAATGATTGAATTTTGCATGATGTCTAGAGTCGAGAGACATGGATGACAAAGGGGAAGGAACCACAAGAACATGCAATAATTTCAGGGAAGTTTGTTGACTAGAAAGTATATGATGATTAGGTTTTACAAAGGAAAGGCGATCAATAGTAACAATCTTCCCATCATGGGGAAAATGAATCACTTAAAATTGTGTGGACACTACAACTTTCATGGATTAAATATAATATCGTTGAAGGAGTAGATTAAATATAAGGGAACTTGGACTACAATAACATCAATGCAGTAAATTTTACCTCCTAAGGTGATAGGTAAGTGAGGAAGGATCTTTAAATATGCAGTATGTCTTTTATTGAAATCTAGTATTTGATCAGTTGCTGACACAAGATGAGGAGAACCTATAGCTTGCCAAGAATTTGAGGATAGAATACAAACATAAGCCCCTACATCAAGAATAGTGCAGAGTATTCTCTTAGTGGTAACTCACAAAGATATGTGGAAAGGAACACTCAAACGAAGATGAGAATATTACTACAATTAAAGGAAATAACCCCAGTATGTGGAGAGGTTTTTGTTGAAACATACAAAATTTACCCTTACGTAGAACAATCCTAACTGACTAAGAAAAATTAAGCGGTTTCCAGTTCACTCTCAACTGGAATATGAGACAAATATTGTGTCAAAGTGACTACTTCAGTATTAACAATCTCTTATGAAAGAGTGGGATCAGGTGGAGATGACATCGAATCAACTGCTTTAAATTCACTTCAAAGGAAGAGTGGGATGAAATACCTATTCTTAACTCTCTAAATAAAGAGTGGGATCGACCAAAGATGGAACCATATCGGCCACTTTATCAACCAATGGGAGGTCAAGGGACAACTTACGATAACCTGTTGGAATCCTTTGCCGAGGAACCGTAATATATTCCAACAAATTTAAATCTTCATCCATGCGAGTAAAATGGTAAGTAAGGTGCATATCCTTACATAACAAGCAAGGATTCCTGAATTTATCTTTTACTCTCAACCATAGAGTCATTGGGTGATGGGGTATCATCAATATCATGACCATAGGATTATGGCATGGGTTGTTGGAAATCCTGAGACCACACTTCTAAAACTTGGTACAAACCAAGACAATCCTTAAGAATATGGTCACCCTTGAGAAGGTTGTAAGGGAACTTAGGCTTATGATGTGTTTTTATGGGAAATTCAAAACTCTCAGCACTGTTAGGACTAGTTGGTTGAGATTTGATTTTTTGTTTGTCTTTCTTCTTCATAATATTCCTTTTTTGATTCTTCTTATCAATGTGATTACTAGAAACACAATTTTTGACAGGAGGAGAAGGAGAAAATGAAGAAGACACATATAGAAAAGAAGGTGAAATATAAACATGATGTTCATTCTCTTGTGATGGAGAGTTGAGATTTGACACAATTGGTGCACTTGGGATAACCAGACTGGAGAATAACCATACATGTAATCCTATAGTCAATCCAGGAAGACTCAATGTAGCCATGAAATGAGGACCACCATTTATGAATTAAGAAATAACAAAAGGTTTCTCTTCAAAAAGATTCTTTTGGTTGGTAGTCCTAGAAGGCATAGCCATAACTAGGTAACAAAAATACCTCTCTATTTAAGTGTTTTAATTATACAGGTGTTGGCCTCCCAACAGATCCCTTTCCCAACTGCAAGGGGAAGGGAACCCACTAGAGAAAATCTTTGAAATCTGTAGCACTTCTGGCTGTAGATTTTCTGTAAATTGAATTTTACAAGTATGGGATGTTTCTGGATTCCAAGCTGACATGTCTACAACTTTTCTCAATTCCAAGCCTTTATTACTTTATTGATCACATGATCATATTGACAAATTCAGATTAATTATCTAAATACTCAATTCGATATACATATTAAAAGATACACGTGAAGGTTTTGAAATGATCATACTTTTCCTTTTTACATTCAGTGAGGCAATTCTAAAGTGCATATCCGCATTTTCACTTGAGCTTGCAACCTCTTGCTAGTCCTTCTCATTAAAATTTTCATGGTATTATTTTAAATTCATTTGGTCCTTTGTATATGAAGGTCTTCTCCAAATTATTTTTATATTCATGATGGTCACATTTTGTAAGCTGGTTTAAATTACTTATGTGAAATTATTCCTTATAATTCAAAGTAATTTTTGTTTTCATTAATTATTTATGTTTCCAAAAATTAACTTGTTCAAGGGATATATATTCATGACATATATGGAGCCAAAATGTGTACATTTTTATAATATTAAAATTCCAACTTTTGATTTTGTTTTATCTTCATGACAACCTCATAATTATAATAATGATTTTTTTTATAAACAAAAAATTATGCGTTTTGGTTGTTTAGGTTTAAAGGCGACCGTTGATACTGAAATGATTATGTAATGATTATCCTGCAATATTTTCCTCTATGAACAGGTAGCACGAGAAACCAGCTCACCTAACGGTCTTGATAAATACTATCACTTCAGTCTTCAACTCATAAAATGACTATTAGCTCATGGTATTAGCATCTATGAGAAGGAGAAAATCGTTCACAACCTTTTGCGCAGTTCGCTCCACTAAAAAACATAAGAGATCGCGCAGGCTTCAAGATCTCACTACGCTGTATGAAAATCATGAGGATCATGGTAAAGATCACTGAAAAGGAGGGTCACGCTTAAGGGTTTCCACGATAGTAAAATTATTAAAAAATGTCAACGCCGGGTATCATTCTAGCTCCTCCACGTATTTACCATCGAAGATGCCATCTTGAGGATCGAGTCACTGAACTTTGTTGGAGACTATGAATATTAATATATATTAGTAACAATATTGAAGGCGGTTGGAGAGATTCGCTACACAATTATCTCATCGATATTCATCAATTAATTAGAGGATTTTAATTATTCTGTTAGTTAAAAGAATATTTGGTTCTATTTTTCATTCTATTTGTTCTAAATTTAATTTCTGTAGGCTTAAAGGAAACAAAGAAGAGAAATTGCCGGGAATAAGGAGATGGATGGTGATTGATATATTTTTGCAGGGATGCCAAGCTGTGGAGGTTACGATATCATCAAGGATAATGTGATCGAACTATTGTTGTACTATCAGTTTGACCGCGAAATTTGTAAGGACGCAATGAAATCTCGAGAGCTAAACGAAAACTTGATAATAAAAGAAGCATCCAGAGAATGAAGGAATATTAAAAGTTCTCTAATTTCATGGAGACGGTTCTGATGTGAGTTATCTGCCAGAAATAGAGATCGGCTATCCTATTTAAGCAGTATGTAAATGCAGCTTCCAGAGGAGGAAGAGGGCTCACAGGACGGTGGAGATTTGTCTTTCACAGTTCAAAGAGCAGACTGGGGGTTGTGTTGAACAGGCCAGCCATATTTTTCTTGATGTTCTAATTGAGATGCTTCCAGTGAGGACTCTTTAGGGTTTCAGAAAGTGGAAGAACGCACTGCACTGAGGCTGATGGATGGAGGAATGTTTTTCTTTATGCTTATGTTTTCTTTCTGCAAATGATTTTGAAGAAGGAGGCTGGTGGATTGAGTATGTACAGGAGCTGATTTCCAGAGAGATCCAGGTTCCAGAATTTAGATTGTTAGAAGTTTTCTGCAAATTATACACTTTCCCATTTTTGGAGAAATTTTGTGAAACTGAAACATCAAATGTTTTTGAGTTTTCTGTTTAAAAAAAATCTTCATTACATGTGCTAACTGTGTATTTGTTTCTACCAATAATATGAACTTTGAATTATTTCAAGTTTTTGTTATTTGTATTTAAATGCAAATTCTTCTTTCAATTTTTATTGTTTCCATCTTTATTTTGATTATTATTTTTTAATTATAATGATTTATAATCAATTTTTTTTTATCCTTTACATATGAAAGGAATTAATTTACTTTTTTGTGTTAAAGATAGTTAATGAGGAATGCTGGAAATGTTTTATTTACTTTTCCTGGAAATGTTTTTACTTTTCCTAGAAATGTTTTTTATTTACTTTTCCTTCTTTGAATGTTTCACAATAATGGAATGGTTGTAAACAAATGTACTGTTGAATTATTTCATATGTTACATTCTTTATTTCTATTTAATTAAAGTACACGAAAAAGAAGTAAAGGTTCTTTTTAATCGAGAAATATTTTAGGTTAGATATACTTTAATTCAATTATATTTAGTTTATTTTCAGCTTATCATTTTATTGGAAAATTAAAAAGATTATTCACAAAAATAGCAATTGGGTTTCCTATTCTTTTTCAATATTGTAAAATGTTATTACATATCTTTATATATAAATAAATAGATTAGATTTTTATAATATTTTCTTTATTTTAGATTAGTTATTGGTTTTCCTTTACATTTGATTTAGTTTTATCTTTTAGGTTTCTTTTAGATTAATTCTTTGGCTAACGGAGCCATCAAACCTTTTGGGAGAAACCATCCCAAACAGCTTGGAACCTGCTTTAAGGATCCCGGTCTGGGTTGTCTCCCCTTGTTGCGAGCAAGTCATATTTTCCCGTCAACAAATTAGCGCTAGAAGGAGGGCCGATCAGCAAGAAGGCCATTTTGAGTTGTTTGATTTTTGATTTCATTTATTTTGAAATGGATGATCTCATTGTATTAGATCATGCTTTTAGATTTCATACATCTGGTGAAAGTTTTTCTCCAGAGATATCTAATTTCTTGCGATGACTAAGCTTCAATGGAGAAGGTAAGATTTCTGCTTCTCATCAACTTTCGGAATTTAATTCTTTTTGTGATTTCATAGATCTATATGATGAGTTTGAAAAATGTAGGCTTTTTGCAGCTACTTTCACAGGAAGAATTCTGATTTGGTTTAAGTTCTTGCCAGTAAAATCCATTCGTTCATGGGAACACTTCACAAAGTTATTTCTTAATTCTCATGAGAATTATAATTACAAGAAACTTGGATTTGAACTAGAAAATATTCGTAGACATAAAGATGAATCTCTTGATGATTTATTTTCCAGATTTATGTTAATATGTTGCAGGTTTCATGAAAGACACCAGCTTTCTGAAAAAGACAAAATGGATTGGTTTCTCTATCTTATCTCTCTCTCTAATTTTCATGATTTGGAAAAGAATGAAAAATCTGCAATATATAGCATGCATGTTAGTTCATCAGTTGAAAATGATTTAGAATCTATTTTTACTAATTTCACTGTTGAAAATGAAATCGTTGAAAATGGACAAATCACAGAATCTTATGCACAAGAGAATAAAGATGATGATTCAACTTTTACATTAAGTGATAATTTTGAAACTCTTGTTGTTCACAAGACAATGGAAGATAAACCAAAAATTCTTGATTCTTCAACTGAATGTGCTAGCGATGATATAATTTCATTATCTTCTTCTTTTGATGAGTTAGTTCCTTTCATTTCTTCACAAAATTCATTAGATCAGAGTTTTACTAATGATACTTTTGTTAAAACAATCAATGAAACAAATATCAACAGAGAATCATTTAATTCTTTATACTCTGAATCTTACTATTCTTTGTATCCTGATGTTTTTGCTGATCATAGACTATATCTACATGTTAATGATTTTCTAAGGAATACTCCATTATGGTCAGATTTTGATAGAATACAAAGGAATACACTTTTGGAGGATGAAGGATACATTGATATCTATTCTGATTTATTTCAAATTTGTCATGAAAAAGATAACAATTTTTCTACTATCATCACTCATCAGACTCATGCATATTCATCTATTTCATATTATGTTAGTAAGGATTATGATTTAGTTTGTAATATTGAAAGGGATATACAATTTATTCATGATGTATTGAATATTGATTTTCTTCACTGCAGCATGACAATTATATCTGAAACCAATGATATCAATTTCAATCTTCATATTAAAAGACACAATGACGTACTTGATTTCAAAATAATACCCAAATGTCATTTGTTCTTTTTAAATTTAGTCATGATGATATTGTGTCAAAATATACATTTTTTACCGAATCCTTTTCACGAATTTTGAATCATACTCCTGATAAGATTCTTCTTAGTCATGATTCTCATGAGCAATCTATTTTCTTTTGACTTGATTTTTATGATCCGATTTATACATGGTGAGAGGAATCATTTATTAAAAGGTTTCCATGTCATCTTTTATTCTTTGTACATATAAAATTTGATTTAATTTCTTTTCTTCGTTTTGAATTATTCCAATTTCCAATACTCATACATGACTTGTTTTCTTTGGTAGGTTTCAAGCTACGCGAATGGCTTCATTGCAAATTTTCATTTACTTAGTTTGTATATATTTTATTTTATTAGTTTAGATTAGTTTTATAATTTAGGATGATTTCTGTTTGTTTATATTTGAATAAATGCAGATATATGGAGTTGCGACAACATAATTTTAAGAATGAGATAATGACGTCATTATGAGGGAAGCAATTCTTTACTTTCTCTCTCTTTTAAATCTTCTCATTAAAATAAAGCAATTTTCATCCTTCTATACTTGCATACTCATTAGGATTTATTTTGTTACTTCTATTTCTGAATAAAACACATTAGATTAACATCTCATCAATTATTAATAAACAACTTTGAGGGATTTAAAAAAAAAAAAGAGGGATAAAAAACTTTAAAACACGTTAATTTATTTTAATCTCTTATGTTCTTTGCTGATAATTAGTCATATGTTGTTAAACCTATTTTCCATTTGATGAGATCTTGATTTAACTAATGTGTTATGTGTGTATAATTTGATTTAAAATTTCATTTTCTTTAATAAGAGTTTTCTCGTAGACTCTGAAATCCTTCGTTTCAGTAATTTTCTCAAATAAAACTCATGTATATATTGTACACTTGTAATTGCTGGTTGTTTTCTTTTCAATTTTTTTTTTATTTTGATTTTTTATTTTTGTTGTTCTTTTGATTGTTCAAAACCTGGAAAGATGATTGAGATCTCGGAATGTTTTTCTGTCATAAACTTGGAATCTGATTATATAAAAGAAAAATAAATTGAACTGTTTTAAACAAAAAATTACTAGACCAAAACTTTTACTTTACTTCGCTTTTTTATCATTATTCTCAAATTGTTGGATTTAATGAATATTGAATTCACTATTACTAGGAATTCTATTACTTATTTAGAAATCAGTTCTGGGAAAGCAAGTTGCAATTTAAAAATAAAATCAGTTATCTATAGATCCTTTACGCTATCTTACTCGTAAAGACTTTCCTATTACGTTCCCCCATTATAAACATGCAAATCTGTTGTAGATGAGCACTTAAATGCTGAGTATGAAACCATCTTTAAACTTATTAGCTTGGGATATAAGCCGTTGGGTAGAATGGGTTAAAAGACGTACCCTTTCGAGGCTATGGACGCCTGCGGGTAGGAGGGCTCTGTCTATGGCAAACTTGGATTCCAAATCATAAATTGTTATATATACAAAAATATCTAAGAAGCCAAAGCCATCCCTCACTCATGAAGAGGTTCCAATGCAGCTTACCCATTAATAAATTGAGAAGTTCTAAATATTCGTGTTTTATCTTATTTTGGGACTAGAATGGTAGGATGTATGGTTAAAAGTCAACCCTTTTGAAGCTATGGACGCTTCTGGGGAGGGTCATGACTGTAGTATTGGGATCATATCTTAAAAAAACTGGTCAAATATCAAAATTGCGTTGTTTTTCCCAGGACTAATTTCTTTTGGAGTCTTACGTTTTCTGAAAAAACTTAAAATTCGTATCATTTTTGAAGGTAATCTCTGGATAATGATAAAAGAATTGAACCTGGTAATAGTTTGAAATCTAGTCTTATCAAAAAGCATAGTTCTCTTATCTTCACAAAAATATTGATCTGAGTAAAGAAAATTTTTCTTGTCATATTACATGTATAAGTCAGATTTCACGTTCTTGCAGAGATAACTGCTTCTCCCCGTAAAGTCGCCATTTGTTGGCCTCCCCAACTGCAAGGGGAAGGGAACCCACTAGAGAAAATATTTGAAATCTGTAGCTACTGATTTTATTTTTGTAGCTTCCGGCTGTAGATTTTCTGTAAATTGAATTTTACAAGTGTGGGATGTTTCTGGATTCCAAGCTGATATGTCTACAACTTTTCTCAATTCCAAGCCTTTATTACTTTATTGATCACATGATCATATTGACAAATTCAGATTAATTATCTAAATACTCAATTCGATATGCATATTAAAAGATACACGTGAAGGTTTTGAAATGAGCATACTTTTCCTTTTTACATTCAGTGAGGCAGTTCTAAAGTGCATATCTGCGTTTTCACTTGATCTTGCAACCTCTTGCTAGTCCTTCTCATTAAAATTTTCATGGTATTATTTTAAATTCATTTGGTCCTTTGTATATGAAGGTCTTCTCCAAATTATTTTTATATTCATGATGGTCACATTTTGTAATCTGGTTTAAATTACTTATGTGAAATTATTCCTTATAATTCAAAGTAATTTTTGTTTTCATTAATTATTTATGTTTCCAAAAATTAACTTCGTTTAAGGGATATATATTCATGACATATATGGAGCCAAAATGTGTACATTTTTATAATATGAAAATTCCAACTTTTGAGTTTGTTTTATCTTCATGACAACCTCATAATTATAATAATATGATAATGATTTTTTTTTATAAACAAAAAATTATGTGTTTTGGTTGTTTAGGTTTAAAGGCGACCGTTGATACTGAAATGATTATGTAATGATTATCCTGCAATATTTTCCTCTATGAACAGGTAGCACGAGAAACCAGCTCACCTAACGGTCTTGATAAATACTATCACTTCAGTCTTCAGCTCATAAAATGACTATTAGCTCATAGTATTAGCATCTATGAGAAGGAGAAAATCATTCACAACCTCTTGCGCAGTTCTCTCCACTAAAAAACATAAGAGATCGCGCATGCTTCAAGATCTCACTACGCTGTATGAAAATCACGAGGATCATGGTAAAGATCACTGAGAAGGAGGGTCACACTTAAGGGTTTCCATGATAGTAAAATTATTAAAAAATGTCAATGCCAGGTATCATTCTAGTTCCTCCACGTATTTACCATCGAAGATGCCATCCTGAGGATCGAGTCACTGAACTTTGTTGGAGACTATGAATATTAATATATATCAGTAACAAGATTGAAGGCGGTTGGAGAGATTCGCTACACAATTATCTCATCGATCTTCATCAATTAATTCCAGGATTTTAATTATTCTGTTAGTTAAAAGAAGATTTGGTTCTATTTTTCATTCTATTTGTTCTAAATTTAATTTCTACAGGCTTAAAGGAAACAAAGAAGAGAAATTGCCGAGAATAAGGAGATGGATGGTGATTGATATATTTTTGCAGGGATGCCAAGCTGTGGAGGTTACGATATCATCAAGGATAATGTGATCGAACTATTGTTGTACTATTAGTTTGACAATGAAATTTGTTAGGACGCGATCAAATCTCGAGAGCTAAACGAAAACTTGATAATAAAAGAAGCATCCAGAGAATGAAGGAATATTAAAAGTCCTCTAATTTCATGGAGACGATTCTGATGTGAGTTATCTGCCAGAAATAGAGATCGGCTATCCTATTTAAGCAGTATGTAAACGCAGTTGCCAGAGGAGGAAGAGGGCTCACAGGACGGTGGAGATTTGTCTTTCACAGTTCAAAGAGTAGACTGGGGGTTGCGTTGAACAGGCCAGCCATATTTTTCTTGATGTTCTAATTGAGATGCTTCGAGTGAGGACTCTTTAGAGTTTCGGAAAGTGGAAGAACGCACTGCACTGAGGCTGATGGATGGAGGAATGTTTTTCTTTATGCTTATGTTTTCTTTCTGCAAATGATTTTGAAGAAGGAGGCTGGTGGATTGAGTATGTGCAGGAGCTGATTTCCAGAGAGATCCAGGTTCCAGAATTTAGATTGTTAGAAGTTTTCTGCAAATTATACACTTTCCTATTTCTAGAGAAATTTTGTGAAACTGAAACATCAAATGTTTTTGAGTTTTCTGTTTAAAAAAAATATTCATTACATGTGGTAACTATGTATTTGTTTCTACCAATAATATAAACTTTGAATTATTTCAAGTTTCTGTTATTTGTATTTAAATGCAAATTCTTCTTTCAATTTTTATTGTTTCCAGCGTTATTTTGATTATTATTTTTTAATTATAATGATTTATAATCAAAAATTTTGTTATCCTTTACATATGAAAGGAATTACTTTACTTTTTTGTGTTAAAGATAGTTAATCTGGAAATGTTTTATTTACTTTTCCTGGAAATGTTTTTACTTTTCCTAGAAATGTTTTTTATTTACTTTTCCTTCTTTGAATTTTTCACAATAATGGAATGGTTGTAAACGAATGTACTGCTGAATTATTTCATATGTTACATTCTTTATTTATATTTAATTAAAGTACACGAAAAAGAAGCAAAGGTTCTTTTTAATCGAGAAATATTTTAGGTTAGATATACTTTAATTCAATTATATTTACTTTATTTTTAGCTTATGATTTTATTGGAAAATTAAAAATATTATTCACAAAAATAGCAATTGGGTTTCCTATTCTTTTTCAATATTGTAAAATGTTATTACATATCTTTATATATAAATAAATAGATTAGATTTTTATAATATTTTCTTTATTTTAGATTAGTTATTGGTTTTCCTATACATTTGATTTAGTTTTATCTTTTAGGTTTATTTTAGATTAATTCTTTGGCTAACGGAGCCATCAAACCCGTCGGGAACAACCATCCCAAACATCTTGGAACCTGCTTTAAGGATCCCAGTCTGGGTTGTCTCCCCTTGTTGCGAGCAAGTCATATTTTCCCGTCAACAACAGGAAATAAGCGCTACTAAATCTAAAGCAATAAGAAAACATGTGAAAGGAGCAGATAAAAAAGTAGGGATCCTCACAGTATTTTCAAACCATCACAACTCATGATATACCATAGAGTCCAACAATGATATGTGACAAGTAGGATTGGGACCATACCCTTGCACGTATACCCGACTACCTAGACAATATATGCGTAGTAGCTCCCCAAGTGTTGTTCTCGATGTATTACGATGATATGATGGCCAAATGTAATTTCTCAGATGGTTTTAGGATCCCTAATGCTGTATCCTGATATACATAAAGTACATGGGAGGTCAAATCCATAGTAGTGCTGTCTAATTCACAACCATATGAAAGGGGCCTTCCTATATATCGTTGAGTACGTGAAGTACCTTTCTATATACCATAAAATTATGTGAAAAGATGTTCGATATACCAATGAGTACGTGGTAGAACCACACAGTCCCATGGATGCAGTGAAGGAAATAAATGAAAACTTCTATGCTTAAAGACATCGTAACACGTCTCTAACGTATCTATCACACACTTCTTGCTAAGAATTTTAACCTAACTGGAAATTATTTTTATCTTAAACAATTAAGTGGAAATATGAAGTGAAGAATGACTTAGAAACCCTGCAATGATGAGATGCAAATATTTCATTTTTTCTTTTAATGGATGCCCTACTTATGAGAGAGTAAGAGTTTCTTTTTCCAAATGAAGAAATTGAATAACATACACCCAAACTTGAAACTAGAATTACGTAACCTATGTTTCCAACAAAAGTGAAAAACAGATCTCTAGGAAGAAAAATATCTAATTAATGTTTCCAATAAAAAACTAAATCAAAGAGTCTTTATAGATTATGAGACTTGAATTTTTTATTTTCTTTTTATATAAAACTAATATTTAAAAGAATAAAATTTTGAAGTAAACCAAAACAAAAACAAATTGTTTTTTGATTTTCAAGTATTTTTTAATCTAATAAAGAAGATCAAAGCAAAACATTTTCTTTTAACTATGAAGGAAATGAAACATCAATTTTCCTGTTCTACAGAGATCTAAGAAAATGTTAGAATAATCAACCCATAGTTACCTACCTTAGACATTAATTAATCCATTTTTGTTGTATTTGCCTAGTTTCCTTTATTCCACTCTATGCAAGTTGTCTTCCACATGTCCTAGAAGTCAAACTTGCTAAAACTGAGTCATGGAGCAATTGGGAAACCTCCTGGAAACCATATTTAGCATGTCTGCTTTATTCCAGATCCTCCAAAGTGCATATCTACTTTTTCTGCTAAGTTGTTTGTTTTATTGATAAATAAGGAAAAAGGGAAAGTAAGACTAGTTGTAGTTGAATTGTTTTTTTCCCCCATCATCCTCCATCCTTTTCTCCTGATAAAAGCATGTATGAGTTGTCTTTCCATCCCTTATTAGCTTGCCTACTTGAATTTTCCAATTCATGAGCCTTGTTACGGAGAGAAATTCCTATGGCTTGGGGTACCACAAGAGACAACTTGACTCCAGAAATCAATCCTTTCCAATATGCAAGAGAAATCAAATATCTAACACTAAAGGATCAAAACCTGTACCTTATTCTAGATGGTTGAAGTAGATCCCCGTTGAGCTTTCCAACTTCAGCTTGAATTGATGAATCACTTCCTCAACAATAAGTAAACAAGACAAGCATACTATATATATTGGTGTTAGATCTACTCTAGCATATATAATCAACAAAGTATAAGCATTTGAAAGCATCCATGGATAAAATATTCATTCAAACATACATTATTGGACAAGAAAATATATTTCTATTAATATAAAATCAGAGCTTACAATGAATACAACCTCTGTCGGCACGTCTGCGAATCGGAGAAACTGAATCCCCCACTTGGGCCTCCACCACCTCAATCCTCCATCTCTCGATAGCAAGCTCACAAGCAAAAGGAAATCTTGGGAAGAACACTAAAGTGCTCCAAGAGACAAAGGGATGCAGACTCAAGCACAAGTTCTGGCAACAATGGACTATAGTTTCTTTTCTCTTGATTCTCTTATGCCTTCAATGTATCCAAAGGGTTCCTTATAAAGCTTTTCAATGGGGTAATGAAAGGTTGAATCCGAGCGATCTCAAGGCATATGGAAGGCCAGGAGACAAGTGAGTCGGATCCATGTCAAGAAAAATTCCAAAAGGATTTGGATTTTTGTACACATCTCGATGTACACGGTTTTAGAGGTCAAACATGCGTATATACGCAATAAAGGGTTTAAAAGTCGTGTATATCAATTTTCACATGTTTGTAGGGATGGTATAGGAAACATCAAAGGACAAAAAATGGTCCAAGGGGTTTAAGGAGTCTGCAGAGGGACAGGGGAATTCCATACAAGTGTGATTCACCTGGTGTGGTAAAATCCGCTATAACAGATGCCCCATCATGTGTGAGGTTAGAGGGGTCATACGGTGGCCGAAATACATTATAATTCCATCCCAGAAGTGGAGTGATGAAGAATCCCAAATGGAAGGCTAGCCACCCAATCAACATAGTACAATGATACAAATCTACATATAACTGCAAACACATATAGTAGTCCTGGATACATAAGAGTACAACGGCCATGAATAGGCATGATACAAAATATGACATAAGTGGTAATCACCACATACAATATACATAGATCAGAATCTCCATGATGAAGATATACAAAGGATCATGATCTCCATGAAAGATGAAGATATATAACAGATCAAGATCTCCATAATGGTTGGAAATGTCTGACATATAGTGGAATCAAGTCACGAGAGATGAAATCTCATGAACAATCACATGATCAAAGAGGTAACATATAAGAGATGCCACCAATATGGAAGGTCTTCTACACAAACCACTACAAGTACAAGTCCTACTATGTGAATAGAGGTGTCGAGGTCAAGCATAGTAGTCCATCATCTGATTACTCGTCATTGATCTATACCATTAACAGACGCGAGATCACCCACCGATAATGATAATGGGAATCAAGGTACTAGAGTGCAAACTAACAGGTGTGAATATGTGTGTTGAGGTTGAACACTTGAGAGGATCCATCAATCAGGGGACATTGATGTATTCCCAAAAACTGTCGATGGCGAGAGAACCTACCACTAATGACTGCAAGTCTCAAGGAACTAAAAAATGACTCTAGATTCCAATCCCAAAATAAATGATCTAAAGTCGATGGGATGCAATTCATTGGAAGGAGGGCATTAAGGCATCCCCCATCATCCAACATGAGGTACTCAGCAAAGCTGTAAAATGTGGAAGGACTCGATCATAAGGTGTGCGAACCAATAACTGTACCGGGAATGACCGACATGCAAAGTCAAGATAACTGAGGAATGGTCGACTCAGGTTTCAACTTCCTTTGAACAAGAGCATAATGGTGAATGGTGATTGAATCAAGGGAAACATAGACTCGATATACAACACTGGGACATCTCTATGACACAGGAGGCATCGACAGAGGCTCCATGGGGACTAGAAGCTTAATCAGTCAATGGGGATAAACTTAGATAAACGAGTATAGATCCTAAAGTCAAACTATAAACCCAACCAGCGGATGTGATATACAATGCTCTATTCGAAGGCGACATGAATTGACAGCTGCCAAAGATAACATCTTTCCTTGTTTGGATTTTTGGTTTTTAAATTTTTTTTGGACTTTTTCAAATATTTAAAAAGCTTGAAAAAGAATAAAACTGCTTTATAGTTATAGACTAGGAGGAGACAAGTGTCATAATGGGCAAACAAACTAGTTCCAAGTAGTGGAACATACCTATGCTCAATGCAAGGATACATGTGTAGGATAGCGACACTCGGGGGGAAAGTCCCATCCTGGTAAAAAATAGGGAATCAAGCTACAAAGGATATAATAAATGACTCTGCATGGCTAGACATGAGGCAAGCTTGGGCAATATGGCTGAAACTCAATGTTAGGGAAGCCGACGTAAGGCTCAATAAGGCAGGAAAAGCTCATGATAATGCAATTAAAACTTGTCATAAGGGAGTCCTGAGGGAAATAGGCTAGCAAAAGATCAAGAGGAGTATGCGTCTCTTGCGAAATGTCATGGAAATACTATACAACGGAATCCCACACCTTAAGGGACAAAATGTCAGCATGGGTACCAAATGCAAATAAGGTGCTAACTAGGGTACCCATGTAAGGTCAAGCTCTACCATTCAAATAATGCCACTTCTAAAACAGCAAGAAGGTTCCATGACATAATAGAATGGGTTCGTACCTAAGGCTATAATGAAACGGTCATAAGGTCATGCAAAATTCAATTGGAGATGATCCTAACCTATATGCTAGTTTAAACATCATACATGTAACGGGCATGAACGGGTCAAAGCAATGATCAAAACGGTGCTCAAAATGGTATTCTACATCATAAATTAGTCCAAAAACGGTCCAAAAGGATTAGAAACGGTCCAAACTATAGAAAAGGGGGTAAAAATTTTCAAAAATTTGAAAAATTTCTATAAATAGTAAAAAATTAAAAACATTATATAACATTTGAAATTTTTACCCAATTGAGCTCAGAACTTCAATAGCAAATTCCAGAGATCCAGCCGGCAGAATCCACTACCGTTTTTTCCAGGTACTTACCCATGCTCTACTCTTTCATTTTGATGCAAATTTTTATCAATTTCCATGGTGTATTTAGGATTCTAGGCCCATCTTAAATGCGTTCCACGGCCCATGCAGAAATCGAGGGTTTTTCCGCATATAGGGATAGATATACGTGGAAAATGCCCTCAAAGTCATGTACATATGCGGCTGTTTAGCAAACAGTCGCGTATGCGGCCACACTCAATGATTTTTAAGTATTCTAATGGATCGAACTCAAATTTTATGTGTAGGATGGGTCTAGAATGGAGAGAACATGAACACGGTGATGTAGAAGGGGTAGAAAGGGTAGATCTAATGGCTCAACAAGCTTTGCGGTCATGCGGGCTCTACAAGTTTTGGTGTCTTGGTGGTATACAGGCCAAACCAAGACTGTTGCAAATGCTAGTAAACTACTAGGATCTAGACTCAGAGTCATTCTAGATAGATGGGATGTCCCTCACCATAAAAGTGGAGGACATATACTTTATTACTGGAATTTTACGATGGGGGAAGTGGTGAACCTACGCTCTCGTGGGCCCAGAGGTGGCTTGACTATAGATGAGTACATTGCGGTGTACTGTTATCTGGACATGGAGAAGGTGAGGAGTTAGATCCCAACTAACTCCATATAGGTGCTAGGACTGAAGGCCATTATACTGACACTGGGCAGGATAACGGGGCTAGCCTCACTCCACTAGGCCTCGCGACCATTGATGTTCTATACCATGGAGTGCATGAGGCCCATAGTTTATGACTGGAGTACGACATTGTTGAGCAACATGAAACACCAGCTTAGCAGATGGGCAGGGTGCAAAAATTCAGTTTCAGTAGCATACTGACCATGTTCTTCTTTGAGCGTGTTCTGGGATTGAGCCCTAGAGTTGACGTTCCTCTGTACAGGGTTCAAGATCCAGCCCAATGGTGTTGGCAGATGCGATGCACAGACTAGGTGGAGGTAGGGTGTCCAACCCCTATCCAGCTGATTTCTTTCCATGGTGGCAATGAAAAATAGTTTCCATCGATGACTACCCCTATGCGGGGATAGATTTCCAGGGAGACCCAGACATGCCGCTACCACCAAGATCGACATACGATGACATTGTTAATGAATCTTGACCCTATTTTTAAAATGTTTTGAGCTATTTAATTTTTTTTGTTTTTTGATTATGTGGAATCAAAAGACATGTTTTTGGGTGATAATACATAGTGCCATCTACCATATGCATGAAGATGTGGGACCACGATGGCCTGAAGGCTTCCCTTGTCATAGATGGAGGGGAAGAGTAGACAACATCACGGGTGTGAATGCGGAGCGGACGCTCCAAAGCATTCATACCAACTTCGTGAGATTGACACATAGATTACCCATGGCGCAACTTCAGGACTTGCCTAAGGCCATGCAGCGCCAGGTGGTGGGTGTACCATGAGCATGGGTGTGGTTATTTTGACGGCTAGCTAGAGCCATGGTGACATTCCACTATCACAACCCTCCTCCTCCTCTACAGGCTTAGATACCTGGGAGTGATACATTTTGTACTACCATGTATTATATTTTGGTGGCTCGAGAGCCCCAGTTTTGTATTATGAAACTATGTATTACCACATTTTGGATGTTTATAAAAGCTTTTATGATGATCAATTTATTTATTTACATGTGTAAAAATTTATGTTTGTGATGAGCTTATTGTGTATGAAACAAATTCCAATCTAACACGTAGTTAGCATATGAGTCAACAACTTGATTATTAATTCTTGGAACATGTATGTATGTTATATTGTCAAATTTTCATTCTAACAATCTCACACGTAAGAATATTCTTAATAATGTCAGATCTCTAACATGGTACAAACCGTTAAGCTGTGACACTTCTAACTCCAAATCAAGTCGTACCTCAAGAGAGAGAACGCCATGTGAAATGGCATCCATTAGAAGCTCAATAATAGCACTATACTCAACAACATTGTTTGAAGAGGGTCGTAAACATATGCCTCCTGAAGACAATACCTAACCCATAGGAGTATAAATCACCCAAGTATCAGAAGCTAAGTGTTGAGTGTGACGGCTTGCACCATCCACGAATCCTATGAAGGTGGAAGATTCGATTGACATCTTCCAAAGGAAACGAAAACTAATCACAAACCCGATCATCATAAGAAAAATACCTACCTATGCAAAACTGTACAATAATATACAATAACCAGCCTTGGCTGAAAATCATGCATAGTACTTTTTGAGATAGAGCCCATTTCTAGGCTTCGCCAAGGCCGTTCCCTCATAATCCACTAACTCATAAGCTCCCTTATCTAACACATATTTAATGACATAAGGACCACGCCAAATGGGTTTAGAATTTCCTACCCCCAAGGGTTCTTTCGGTTGATCCCACAAAAGGACCAAGTCTCCTTCACTAAACCTCCTTGGACAGACAGACTTATCGCACTGGACCTTAATGCAATGCTTATTTACTTCTAGAGCCACCAAGGCATCTCGACACTGCTCATCAAGTTGCTATAGGTGGACCAAACGCTCCTCCAATGGGGAAGTGTCTGGTAAGAGCTCTATGGCTAGCTTCAATGAAGGAATCTCACATTCAACCGGTAATACCGAATCCACTCCATGTACAAGCTGATATGGAGAAAAACTCGTGGTAGTCTTAACAACGGTTATAGAAGCCCACAAAGCAGGATATAACATAATGTGTCAATTAGTCTTTCTTTGTGCGATGGTTCGTTGGAGAATGGATTTGAGTGATTTGTTCACTTCTTCTACCTGTCCATTCGCTTGAGGGTAATAAGAGGAGGAATGCTCCTGCTTATATCCTAACTTTGATTCCAACTCTTCCATCATATGATTCTAAAAGTGCAAGCCATGGTTGGTGACAAGCTCCTTCGGAATACCAAACCGAGTAATAATCTGGTTGAATATGAAGTGCACAGCTGTCTCACCATCGGATTTAACTGTAGGCATGGGCTCATCCCATTTCGTGAAGTAGTCGACAGCCACTATGATATGATGATGCCCCCTAGTTGAAGCTGGGTTGCAATCCATAAAATCAAGCCCCCAATTAGTGAAGGGACCAGAGGTGATGATGGGATGTAATGGGGCAGGTCGCGGGCACATATTCCATGCAAACACCTATCAAGGGTGGCAATTCTTGACCGCATCTACATAATATTTAAAGATTGATGGCCAAAAATAACCCGCTCTCAAGATGTTTTGGGCTATAGAAATCCCAGATAAATGACCACCACATGCCCCTCCGTGGAAATCATTCATCACAATCTCAACCTCCTCATGAGTTAAGCAATGACGTAAAATGGAATCTACCCCACGACAGTATAAGGTGTTATCCACTATGAGGTAATTCTTGGATACGTGATGTAATCGTCATCGTTCATCCCATGAGAGGTGAGTGGGGACCTTCAATGTTTGTAAATATATAATAATATCCCCATAGCATGGGTCCAAAGTTGATATTAAGAAGATGTGCTCATCGATAAATGTATCTTGACAAACCATCTCCTCAGCTTTGCTTGGGAAATCCGATATAAGCTCTGCAAAAATTAACGATTTCTTCGATTTTGCCGAAACAAACTCGAGGTCAAATTATTGCAAGATGACAATCCATTTATTATACTTTCCCCCAATCATCCTTCAAGTGAGGACGAATTGAAATGGATTGACATGGGCTACAACCAAGGTCTGGCGAAGGAGAATATAATGTCTCAACCGTTGAACCGCATGTATGGTAGCTAAGGTAAGCTTCTCAACATGGGAATAACGGATCTCTGCATCAATAAGATTTTAGCTCAGATAGTATATGACATGCTCTTGGAGCTCCTCATCCTCTTGAACCAAAACCATACCAATCGTCTCCATGGATGCGGCCACATAAAGTAGAAAATCACGGCTATAGTATGGGGGGCTAATCACCAGGGCCGATGCTAGGGCTCACTTAAGAACATAAAAGGACTCCTGGGCTCGCTCATCCCAACAAAAGGTGGTGTCCTTTTTCAATATATGCATAAATCCTCTAGTCAAATTGCCAATGTTGACAACGAATCTCCATAAGAAGTTTTCCATGCCTTGCAAACATTGAAGATGTCTAATGTTCCTCGGGGGAGACAACCGAAGTATTTCCTCAACCTTCAAAGGGTCGACTCTTATACACTCCTTGGAAACAATGAACCCTAATAAGCGACTAGAATTCATGCAAAAGATGCATTTTTGAGGATTTAATCTGACCAAATAATGGAGGCACCTTTCAAATACAAATCTCAAATGATAGGAATGATGCATTCTCATACGAGAATGAGCAGCAGGGTCATCCAAAAATACTTTGATAATTGATTTGAGATCATGGAAGATCAAGGTCATAGCCCACTGAAAAGTGTCTCTAGTGTTCTTAAGGCCAAAAGCCATTTTTTGATATGCAAAGGTTCCCCAAGGACAAATAAATGTAATCTTATGTTGGTCCTTAGGTTTAATTTGTATCTGATTGTATCTGGAAACGTTTTCCATAAAAGAAAATACCTCGCTACCTGCACACTCATCCAAGATTTGATCTATAAATGGTGTGGGGAAATTATCTTTAGGACAGGGACGATTCAATTCATGGAAATCAGTGCATATACAGATCGATCCCTGCTTCTTATCTACCAGAATAGGATTTGAAACCCACTTTGTCAAAGGAACAGGATAGATAAAACCGGCTTTCAATAGTTTCTCTGTCTCTGCCTTAATCATGGATACTTTCCTAGGATTCATTGCACACAAGTGTTGTCGAATAGGCTTAGCATTGGGATAAGTTTTAATCTCATGTTCAACAATGCAAGGGTCGATACCTAGAATTTCATCGTAATACCAAGCAAAGATATCATAAAATTATTTAAACAACTCGGTGTATTCTTGAATCTCAGCATGGGAACATTCTGCGCCAATATAGACATTCTCAATCCTGCCAGGATCATGAGAGATATCGATAGGAATGGTAGGAGATATATTCTCCATGTTCCCATCAGCCATCAGACCAGGAGAGCTTAATGGAACCATGGGACTACCAATTCTCTCACTAAGAACCTACCTAAAGTCCTTACACTCCAAGCGGTCAAGCTTGGGAAGAAAATAAGATCTATGATGTAACTCTTCCCATGGTGGCTCAACCCTTAACATGGCCTCAATAATCACTTCGTTTGAAGGAAAAACACTATCAAGGCAGTCATGCGCGTGAGAAGACTGAACTTCCCATGCAAGCAGCACATATGGGTCCTCCTCCTCTATCCGTGAAGAGGAAGGACTAGGCTCTGCAACACATCTAAGATTAGCTTGATAAGCTACCATAGTTGTAGGTAACAACACGTCCGTCACGATGGGCTCAATCGAAGTATTCGGTGTGGGAAGAATCCACAGATCTTCCATATGACTCGTGAGAAAAGACACTGATCTCACAGATGTTGAAGCCTCACCAGAACTAGACCCTATCATAAGGACCGGTGTAGGACAACTAAATATTCCCATAAGGGATGGAGACATGCCCACACCCACACTCCTAGTTTCTGGCTGAGAGTGATCTACAATCGGGATTGAAGCTCCCAAAGATGCGGTAGCCAATGGATTCTTGAATGACATTTGATCAATCATAACTATCTTTCCATTAAATGGAAAGCATATAATGAGAAATAGAGAAGAAGCTACGGCTTGCATACTGTACATCCAATTCCTACCCATCAAGAGATTATAGTCAAGGGGCACATCAACCACCTCAACCTCTATCGCAATGATCTTTCCTCCCAAATGGAACTTAAGGGAAGGAAGGATCTCGTTTGAACTAAATGATCTCCCATCAAACGCGGTCAACATGGTACCGGATTTAGAAAACTCAAGGGAACCTAAACCCTTCCAACATGATAAAGACATCATAGAAGCAACAACACCTTAGTCAATCATATTGCGCTTGATGGTCATGTTAAGACATTATACATGAATCAAAAGAGACACATAGTAAGGAAGCAAGGCTAAAGTCTTGCGGTTTCAAATTTAATCATAAAGGAAGAATTATCATCATTCACACCAAAGGCAGAAAGCAAAGCCTTCCTTTGTGAAGGACAAATCTAAAGTACTTCTAGTGCAGACATCGCACAAGGAGTGTGGCCCAAATCTTCGACAACAGAATAGTTCTAGGTGGCTCAGGCATTAGTATTGTGCCCCGAACACTTAAGGACTCCCTTAGGAATGTGAGGTGCAACTTCAAGTTTATCCACAGGTTTTTCAATACACAAAGGAGTCCCTGGTGGATCAGGATCCTTTCCTGGGTTGGGTTGTGACGAACCATAGTCCTTCACACGGGTCACAACCTTCATAACACACACCATGTTAATGCAACCATGACCACTACCCGCCGGTGGATCTTGATCACCACCAGACTGATCATGGGTCGTCGAGTTCATGTTTTGATTATGAGGTAAAGGGTTGGTCAGGACAGCTGGGCCCTATGCTAAGAATCTCGAGGGTTCATCGATACGAGGGCACAAGTAAGTGAGGTGATCCTCCTTACATAACTTGCAAGGAAATTTAACCTTACATTTAGATTTCTTGTCCCCCCAACATTATGAGCATTCTTTTCATTAGTATTAGAATTTAATTCCTATTCCTGCCCTTACAGTTGTTCTTACCCTTCTTTTCATTCCTTCTGGGTTGTTGGTTACCCTTTTGGTCCGACGATTGCACCGAAATCACACTTGCCGTTTGGGTGGGTTGGGATGAAGCCGTGGCTTGTCCCAAAGTGGATTGGTTTATTGACAATTGACTGACCTGTTTCACAACTGAATCCATAGGTTTAGCACTCGCACAACCAACAATGCCATCAGCATGTTGTCCAGGTTTAACTTTGGGGTTGAAACTAGAACATGGAGCATTGTGAATGATCTCATATAACAAACCGGATTGAGCATAAATCAAATCCAGTTCTTGTGCCCTAAAAATGTCTTGTTCCTCATTTTTCACTTTGAATGTAGAAACATCCTTTGCTATATAAGGCAATAATGACTTAAGGAACCATTCTAGGAGGAATTCTGGTGGTATAAAGGCTTTAATCAACCTCTTCCATCTACGCCACTCTTGGATATGGTCTGAGATATGTGTGGCTTTATCCTACCGAAATGTTGACAAGAGTTCTGTACCAATGTCATAACACACTGGTAGCTAGAAGTGGTTAAGAAAAGTCATCGTTAGGTCATCGAACAAAGCGAATGCCCCCATAGGTAACTCTATATACCATTTCGATGCAGGCCCTGTAAGGGTGCATTGAAATAGCCTTAAACGGATCGAATCTTTGTGTAAGGAATTTGAAGAGCACCATATGTGAAATGTTGTAACATGTTCACTTGGATCCTCTCCAGGTTTTCCCTCGAATTTGGGTATGTCCGAGGGAATCTTAGTAGGGACAGCTGGCCAAGCCGGGTCATGAGATATAGGATCGTTCATCAATCTCAACAAGTCAGGAAGATTTAGTGTTGTGAGGAAAGGAAGCCTAGGATGAGCAGGTCGGTGCACCACTCCCTGATACTTTTGATTCAGATAGGTCTAATTACCGTAACCACCATGGCCTTGACCATAGTGCCCTCCTCCCGTTTGACCCGTGTAGGTTGGCATGGAAGCACCATAATGTGATGTACCTTGACTATGTGGGGCTACAAAGCCATAATTAGGAGAGTAAGTGGGTTGTTGATACCCGTACCCATAAGGTGAATAACCCTGTCCATACTGCATCCCATAATAAGATCCGTAAGTCATCCCATGAGATGTCCCATGAGACACTCCGTAAGTAGGAATATACGCTCCAGAAGTAGGAATATACACTCCAGAAGTAGTAACATGACCTTTAGAAGTATGAACATGACATCCTAAAACAACGAGTAGTACTTGAACCTGAGACACAACTGGTCGAGTAACAGCAGTACGGACATGACTTGTAGCAACATTCTGGCTTGAAGGACCACGTGAATGAGGTGGAGGAACAACATTCGAAGAAAAAGGAATCGAGGACGAAGGGATTTGTGAAACTATGTATGTGGTGTTCCCTATAATCACTCGTCTTGGATCTGGTATCCTAATAGGATCACTAACCCCAGGCCTAGCAGGAATATGTGATGTAGCTTACACCGCCGGGATGGAAGGTGCAATGTGACTCGTGCACCCAAACCTGTCCACATGGTAAGGAATAGGAGTGCCCCCAGGCGTAGTGTTAGGCTCAAATTCTGATTCAACATGAAATTCCAAATCATGTGTGGGAATACCAGACATACCATAACTACCATAACTAGTGCTCGCGGACTCATAATAAGTCTCATCTTCTGGCATGCCATACCGGCGATGCCTCAATGGGGGATCAACACTAGAGTAAGTAGGTATATCATGAAAAGTAACTATCTTAGAAATTACAGTATCTAACTCAATTAAATCAAGTGAAGGATCATAGTTAGGAGTAAACTCCCCATCTTCCACTTGAATGGGAGAGGGTGGCTCAGGAATACCTTCTTCATGGTCTCACATTGTGTGTGAATCAATGTGCAAAGTAGTCTACCTAAATTGTTTGTTTCTCTCTCCCAAAGGAGGAGGAGATGTAGAAGGCGGAAGTCCTTCTAACCAATGAGAATGGCGAGGGGTTGCACCCGAATCCACAATGACTCAAAAAATGTAAAAGACTCTCTAATTACGCAAACCCTAGGCAAGCTAACGTGCACAGAGCATACACCAATAAAATCTAAATCCAAACACAAGAAATCAAGGGTAGGATAAATGAGCTCTTGAATGAAGCAGGTATGCCTCACCTAGGAGAGGCTTGAGACTCCCATACACAACAAGCAGAGGTACATAACCAATTATTGTGGCCCTTAGCTTCAACGTATAAAGCAACTGTGCTGTCCGACCCCAAACTGACCAGGACACCCGCAGAATAACCCCTGCAAAGTACCACCTTGATATCCTAGGTAAGGCAACTAAGGTCACTTCAATATAATCAATGCTCAGGCAGACAGTCGTAGGCAGGATTGACTGTATGGGCAGGGTAGAAAAGCTTGAAACTTCCGAAAGAGCCCCCAGATATGAATACAATCCTGGAAATATATTTGGTGCTACGAAGTTATGACTAGGGGTCATCCCAATCAATAACTGCTCACACTGCCTCATGCTTAACTCCCTTTTTATAGGAGGATCCTGAGAAACACCAATTATACCAAGGAATTTCACACTCTCACCTGGACAAACACATACATGTTGTTGTTTAGTGGTCTTGGAGAATTTCCCCACAATGAACTATTCCAAGACCCTAAAACCTAATATTTTTTGTGAACCCTATCAAATAAAATAGTGTAGTTCATTTTAATTCGCTTTATTACACAAAAAAGGTAGATGACCGTGCAACTAATGGTGTTGTGACGCAACATGAAGCAAAATGCACACCTAAGAATCAATGCAAATGTATTGTTCCATGAAAAATAGGGTATGCTACTACATGAAATGAAAATTTTTCTTCAAATGATAAATGCAAGCTTTCCTACATGAAATCCTGACTAATACTTCAAAGCAAATCTAGTGCAAGTACTATGCAAAATGCAAAATGCAATGCATAATGACAATCAAATATTTTTGGATTTTTTGAAATAAAAATGAGATACTAAAGCAAAAGAATGATTCTACAACCCCCAGACTCTGCAAGCACAATCATGTAGCACTCAAGCAAAGTACTAAGGTAAAAGAAATCTAATGCACTAATCCCAAAACAAAAAATCGAAAATGCAATGACAAGAACATTATTCAAAAAAAGAAATTTTACCCTAAAAAAATGTCTTTGGTCAGGAACATAGGTGTATACAGATTCTAGTAGTATCAAAGGAGACTCAGCAATCATCAAAATTCACCTAGCAACAATCAATATTCCCCAAGAAGGAAAAACTAAGGGCATACGCAATTGTTCGCAATAAACCCGCATGTGTACGTGGATATAGCAATCAAAACCACATATATACGCGACTGTGAGTTCAAAACTCACGTAAAGGAAGAAAAATGCATAAAAAATAAAGGCAAACAGACAAGCTGAGACAAACTTCACACCAATCAGACACTACCAGGCTAAGATGCCCCCAGGATCAACACAGAAACAGAGAAAAAAGAGCAATTCAAAGTCATTGAATGCCAATAGAAAACCCCCATAAGACAACTACTAGGAACTCCCTAGTGGAGTTTCCAATTCTATTACAGAGAGAAATTTCTATGGCTTGGGGTACCACAATAGACAACTTGACTCCAGAAGTCAATCCTTTCTAATATGCAAGAGAAATCAAATATCTAACACTAAAGGATCAAAACTCTTACCTTATTCTGGACGGTTGAAGTAGATCCCCATTGAGCTTTCCAACTTCAGCTTGAATTGATGAATCACTTCCTCAACAATAAGTAAACAAGACAAGCATACTATATGAATTGGTGCTAGATCTACTCTAGCATATATAATCAACAACGTATAAGCATTTGAAAGCATCCATGGATAAAATATTCATTCAAACATACATTATTGGACAGGAAAATATATTTCTATTAATATAAAATCAAATATTACAATGAATACAACCTCTATTGACACGTCTACGAATCGGAGAAACTGAATCCCCCACTTGGGCCTCCACCACCTCAATCCTCCATCTCTTGATAGCAAGCTCACAAGCAAAAGGCAAGCTTAGGAAGAACACTAAAGTGCTCCAAGGGACAAAGGGATGTAGACTCAAGCACAAGTTCTGGAAACAATGGACTATAGTTTCTTTGCTCTTGATTCTCTTATGCCTTCAATGTATCCAAATGGTTCCTTATATAGCTTTTCAATGGGGTAATGAAAGGTTGAATCCAAGCGATCTCAAGGCATATGGAAGGCCAAGAGATAAGTGAGTTGGATCCATGTCAAGGAAAATTCCAAAAGGATTTGGATTTTGTACACATCCCAATGTATGTGGTTTTAGAGGTCAAACCCACGTATATACACGATAAAGGGTTTAAAAGTCGCGTATATCAATTTTCACATGTTTTTAGGGATGGTCTAGGAAACATCAAAGGACAAAAAATGGTCCAAGGGGTTTAAGGAGTCTGCAAAGGGAATGCCATACAAGTGTGATTCACCTGGTGTGGTAAAATATGCTATAACAAGTCTCTAAGTGGATTTGGAAACTGGTTTATGCACCTATGGGGGATTTGACTAGATTTAGTAAGCCTACTTTTTGACTATTTTGAATGGAATCCTTATGTATTCGAATCTCTCATGTAATTATATATTTCAGCAGCCTATTACTTCATAAGGTTGGCTATTTTACACTTATTCAATATAGATTAGTGTTATGCTCCAATTTCAGTCTCCTTTGTTTGTAAATTTGCATGTTTGATTAGCAATTTTGTGAGTGCAATTGTTCTATCACTTGGGTTCAATTTACACATGGTATTAGAGCCTTTGTAGATACATTTCTCTCCTTCCATATTGCTATTACAGGTTTGACATCTTGACTGGGAGCATATTCTGCTGACTGAAGGGCACAATTTCTGAGCTATGGATCAATCTTAGAAGATCATATTGACTCCATTTAATTTCTTTGAATGGAACGCAGAGATGGAGATATTGTTGAGAGAGAAAGGTCTCTACAGGGTGACTATGGTAACTGAGGCAGAGCCCAATGCAGTTGCAGATAAAATTAAATGGCACAACAGGAGGGATGAGGCCTATGTTCTTTTGTGTCTAAGCATATCAAGAGACCCCCTCTTCCATCTTGATGGATTGACATCACTGAATGAAGTATGGGAGAATATTGTAGAGATTTTTGATAATATGGATGAGATGAGAGGACATCAAATCAAGAATGAATTGATCTCTTTGAGTCCCAGCAGCTTCGAATCCCTACAAATCTACTTTTCCAAGTTTAAAGTCCTTGTTTTGCATCTAAAACAGTGTGGAATTGAAAAGAAGGAAGAGAAACTAGTTTTGGCCATACTCTCGAATCTTGGCCTTGACTATTTAGTGTTTGTTTTAACCTTCCATGCCACAAAGTTGACAGCTCGAGCCTGGAAGATGCCTAATCTTACAGAGTTCATGGAATCCCTCACACAAGAACAAGATAAACTAGTGATGATGGGCACCATCAAACCTTCCAAATACCAAGCTTTGGTTGCTGGATATTCGAGGGTGGATTCAATAGGCAAGAAGAAATCTAAGAAGCCACTTGAGCAAAAGAGAGACAAGAATAGGTCTCAAGAGGAGCCCTAAGGCTCTAAGAAGAAATTCCAGAAGAAGAAGAACAAAGGAAAAATGAGCAAGTGCGCATACTGCAGTAAGGGATGTCATCCTGAGAGCTCCTGTATGAAGAAGAAAATTGACATGTTGACCCAAATCCCTTCCTGATTGCTCAAAGAAGAGGGAAGTGGGATCAAATTCAGAGGACAAAGAGAGAGTACATGCTTTGGTTGCTGGCACATCAAGCTCACCTAACTTCATCATAAACTCTGGAGCTTCAACACATATGGTTTCGACCAAGGAGGCATTCTCCTCTCTTGACATGTCTAAAGGTCCACCAATAGTGCTAGGATATGACTCTCTCACTGATAGTTTGGGGAAAGGAAGGATTGATCTTGACCATGGTAAGTTCAATAATGTGTTGTATGTTCTAGGTCTTGCCTCTAACCTCTTGTCAGTGTATCAGATGACTCACATAGGGTATCCAAAGAAGATCATTTTCTCCCTTGATGATGTTGAGATCATAGAGATATCAAATGGTAAATTCATTGAAAAAGGTGTTGTATATCACACTTCAAAGGTATACATGTTTTCACATTTTCTACCCTACTCAAACCCCTCTGCTCTTATAATTCATGCTAATGATGAATGAAAGATTTGGCATGAAATATTTGGCCATATTAACTATAAGTATCTTTCTGATCTGAGTGAAAAAGATATGGTCATAGGGTTACCAAAGATTAAGTTTTCCAAGGGAGTCTGTCAAGGTTGTATCCTAGGAAAACACCCATAGCACAAATTTGAGAGAGCTAGTCATGAGAGAACCTCTGAACCTCTTGAGTTGATCCACAGTGATGTTTCTAGTCCATTTCCTCACATGTCAATGAGCTAGGACAAATATGCATTGAAATTCATAGATGAATTTTCCAGGTATTGTTGGGTTTACTCCCTGAAGCATAAGTCTGAAGTTTTTGACCTCTTCAAAGTCTTTAAGGCCTTGGTTGAAAATCAGTCTGGGAGGAGACTCAAGATCCTCAGATCTGAAAATGGTGGTGAGTATGTCAAGTCTAAGTTCATTCAATATTGTAAATATGTAGGTATTCAGATGCAGCATTCAATCCCTTACACAACACAACAAAATGGTGTTGCTGAGAGAAAGAACAGACCACTGAAGGAGATGGCAACATGTATGATGGAGGCTAATAATTTTCCACCAAAGTTTTGAGCCGAGGCTATAAACTGTGCATCCTATATATAGAATGGGGTGCCTCATAAATAGCTTGATGGTATGACTCCTTTTGAATCTTGGAGTGGGCACAAGCCAGATGTGACCCATTTCAGGATTTTTGGCTCAAAGGCTTGGGCTAGAATTCCAACTGAAAACAGAAAGGATTTGAAGCCCTAAAGCCAAGAGTGCCTATTTGTTGGGTATTCTAAATATTAAAAAGGGTACAATCTGATCAACTTGAGCACAAACAAATCCTTCATTGAAATGAGTGTTCAGTTCCAAGAAGAGCCTTTAGCAGCAGTTGAAGTTGGAGAGTCTTCTTCACCACCAGAACCATTGAATGTAAGTGAAGAGACAAATGAGTTTGCTGATTCTGATATGTCTAATAATGATGATTTAATTGTATATCTTGATAGTCCCACAAGACCAAAATGGGAAACAAAGACCATCCATGAAGTAGGGGAACTAGCTGGAAATCCTAGTGATCCTAGGAGGATTAGATCTCAGTTTGAGAGCACCATGTGTATGAAAGACCCTTTGTTCACAGAGAAGTGCTATCTGATGGTTGAATCATACCCACAGATATATGAATATGTAGCACATGATCCAAGATGGCAAGAATTCATGAAATAAGAATTCATCTTGCTCTAGAAGAACAACACTTGGGAACTAGTTGATCTTCCCCCAGGGAGGAAGCTAATTCAATGTAAGTGGGTTTTCAAAACTAAGTTTGCTGCTGCTTGTTAACCTTTGAAATATAAGGAAATATTGGTAGCCAAGGGCTACTCATGGGTACATGGTATTGACTACAATGAAACCTTTGCACTAGTGGCAAAGATGGACTCCATAAGGCTAGCCTTAGCCATTGCAGCTTCAAAGCAGTGGGAGGTACGTCACATGGATCTGAAGTGTGCTTTCCTAAATGGAGATCTTACTAAAGAGATTTACATGCAGAAACCTCAAGGGTTTGTTTCTAATCCATCTTTTGTGTGTAGGTTAAAGAAATCATTGTATAGGCTCAAGCAAGCCCCCAGGGCTTGGTATGCCAAGATTGATGGCTTTCTGTCGTCATTGAGTTTTGTTTGATGCAAGTCTAATCCTAATGTTTATTTGAAGCTGATTCATGGTTCTTTGATGATTATTGTCTTGTATGTGGATGACCTTCTGATTACATGAAGTTCAAAGAAAGAGATTGCCTCCTTGAAGGATGCAATGAACCATGCATTTTCTATGATTGATTTGGGGTTGTTGAGCCAATTCTTGGGTCTCGAAATATCTCAATACCAACATGGAATAAAAGTACATCAGTCCAAGTATGCTTTAGATTTGCTAAACAAGTTCAACATGAAATATTGCAAGCCAAGATTGGGTGTTTGCTTTAACTTACACACACTCGACCTGATATTTCTTATGCAGTAAGTGTGGCTTCGAGATACATGGATCAGCCTCATGATATCCATTGGATAGTAGCCAAAAGGATCCATAACTTTGGTCAAGGAACAAGAACTCATGGGATCTTCTACAAAGCTAAATCTGATATTGATTTGATTAGGTTTATAGACAGTGATTGGGTAGGTGACAACACAGATCAAAAGTCAACATCAGGATATGTGTTCATGCTTGTTGAAGGAGCAATCAGCTGGTCAAGCAAGAAATAGAGTGCCATAGCACTCTCATCTATAGAAGCAGAGTACAGAGGAGTTGTAAATGCAGCAAGTCAATGTTTATGGTTGCAGGGGATACTTGGTGAGTGTGGCTTCAAATCAGAGTTTTCAACTATTATCTATTTTGATAATCAGAGCACCATTCAAATCTACAATGATCCAGTTCAGAGACAAATAACCAAACACATTGAGATCCATATGCACTACATCAGACAGCTTGTGCATGATGGCACCATTCACCTACTCTTCTGTGCATCTTCAAAACATGTAGTGGAGATTTTCACCAAAGTTTTTTATGATAAGACATTCAACAATCTCAAATCACTGCTGGGGATTGCTGATCATTCTGTGAAGCATGATTGATGACAATATTTTTAAATTTTCTTTTACTGTCCATGTTTAAGGGAGGATTTTTCCACTGGGTTTTTGCCTCTTTCCTTGGTTAAATGGACATGCAGTATGTAAAGGGTGACTAAGGTTTGTTTCTAGGCCCTATAGTTTTCTGATATTTATTCATAAAGTCAGGCTTAAGGGAGGTGTTATAATAATCAACCCACAGTTACCTACCTTAGACATTAATTAATCCATTTTTGTCTTATTTTCCTAGTTTCCTATATTCCACTCTATGCAAGTTGTCTTCCACATATCCTAGAATTCAAAATTGCTAAAACTAAGTCATGGAGCACCTGGGAAACCTCTTGGAAACCATATTTAGCATGTCTGTTTTATTCCAGATCCTCCAAAGCGCATATTTTCTTTTTCTGCTAAGTTGCCTGTTTTATTGATAAATAAGGCAAAAGGGAAAGTAAGACTAGGTATAGTTGACTTGTTTTTTTCCCTCATCATCCCCCATCCTTTTCTCCTAATAAAATCATGTATGAGTTGTATTTCCATCCCTTATTAGCTTTCCTACTTTACTTTGCCAATTCATGAGCCTCGAAGTGGATTTGGAAACTGCTTTATGCACCTATGGGGGACTTGACTATATTTAGTAAGCCTACTTTTTTACTATTTCGAATGGCATCCTTATACATTCAAATATCTCATGGAATTATATAGTGCAACAGCCTATTACTTCATAAGGTTGGCTATTATACACATATTCAATACAGATTAGTGTTATGCTCCAATTTCAGTCTCCTTTGTTTGTAAATTTGCATGTTTGATTAGCAATTTTCTGAGTGCAATTATTCTATCACTTGGGTTCAATTTCCACAAAAAACACATAGAAATTCCAAGATAAAAGAACTCAAGACAAACTAAACACATGCATACAAAAATGAAATGCAAATTTTCCAATTTCAATGAATACAATCCGCATAAAAAAGTAATAGGTTTTAAGGAAAGAAATAAATGTAAAATTAAATGCAATAAACATAAACTCTTCTTTGAATGCAAATAACATATAATTCAAGGAGATCATTGAATGTATGATTCATGGCCTCCCTGGCTATGTGGGGTATTTTTTTCTTTAAAAAATGCACTTCATTTCACTTAAAATTCAATATAAAAACACCCCCAACTATAGTATAGAATTAATCCAAAAGGGTCTCAATAAATTGACAAATAAATAGTTGAAGAAACAAGTATGAAAGTAGAAGACAATGTGAATCACAATGACAAACCAAATTACAAGGATGTAACAGATATGGGTTGAAATCAATCTTGGTTAATAGGGCTGACACATGTTGCAGGTGTAACCCTAGGCATCGGTAACAGGCTAAGGCTCCTTTAAAAAATGAGAAAGGTGTCAGTGATGCTCTGTATTAGAACAGAGAAAGTGTCGGTGACGTACTATGTACAAATGCTAATGGTGTTGGTGGCACTTTGTAAATAGAAGGAATCGGTATGCCATGGCTGCACTATGCAAACAAGATAAGTGTGTCGTTGAAACCAAAAACTAAAAAAAAGGAGATCTCAGGCCAAAAAATAGATTCTAAAGGTCTGAAATTGCACAATAGAATTCAAAAATGACATATCCATCAGCTAGGATTGATATACTAGATGGAATTAACCAGAACTAACTCAAATGGGAGGTAAAAAAGGAGATATATCCAAAATGAAAGAATATCTATAAAAAACTAACATATCTAAGGTCGATCCCCAATGGATTCTCCAATTTTTTTAGCGTAAATTCTCAATCAGTGCAGATAAAGATTGTTTCCCTAGTCTATATGGTATAGATTTAGAACAAAACACATACAATAATGAAAACATTTCCGTATATCTGATTAGATTACTTGGATAGAATGAAATACTACCTTTTTATGAAGGTTGTCCTTTCTATCTTGAATCTTTAACATAAGTTGACATAGAGGAACCTGTACAAAGATCAGAGTCGACAAGAAACAAGTGGAAACACATAAGATAACCAAATAGATCTATATCAATGACCAAGGGGAAATATAATAAACTTGAACTACACAATGTTTATGGGAAAGGAAAACAATTTGTATTAAAAAATGAGGGAAATACTACAACCATAAAGCCTTGGCGTTGAGAGTATTTTCCAATGGAGTCTTGCCTCAAAGAAAAGCCACAAAGAAAGAGATTTGGCGTAATTTATTCAGCATTTACTTGCTCTCTTAAAAAAACCTTTTATCCCATGAGGTGAAGCTCCATTTATAGGCCAAAGGAGATGAGGAAGGGATGAGAGAATAAGTGGAGGAGGGATGAGGTGGTATCCTACCAAGGTGGAGGCGAGTGAGACCCATTCTATAAGGGAGGGATTAACGTCCATGAGGTTCTGCTTCGAAAGGATTCTCAAACGTTCTCTTTTTTCCCTTCGTACAGGATTTGATGCTCTTTATACATATGCAAAAGGTGTCAATGGTGGACTCTACTATTGTGCAAGGTGCACCAACACACTTTGATAGAAGGCAATGTGTATCAGCCTCTCTAGATATGGTTTTCTCAAAAGGAAAAAAATTCAGAGCTCATCTTCCACAAAGGTTTATACAATAACTTTAGGGATTGAGACAACAAAATGATGTATAAGGTTCATGGTCATGGCGAGGACGAAAATTCCATGTAACTGTCTAAAAATGGTTTGTTATATTAGATGAATTTTCAATAGAAACTACAACAATAGAATTAACAGATTTGAATTTTCTAGAATATTCCCAATTTCCACCAACAATTTTGACTACTTTACCTGGAAAAAAAGTAGCAGTAGTGTTTCATTTCCTTTGCAATATGAGAAATCACCAAATAATAGAGGAATTGCTATATGGATTTGATTTAAGATATGAATATCTACCACTTTGGTCAAATTTACCATATAATTGTATAGTCCAACTCATCTAAAACTGACAGAATATGGAACTAATTTTGTTATCATTTAATAATCCTACGCATTGCTATTTCCAACTCTAACACTTTCGCTATGATTGGTTTTGTCCAATTTTTTTCCTTTGATTGGGATATTGTTCAAAATTATGATAAGAATCGTAGTAGGGATTTTTCCCTTGCTACAGGTAGGAACATCTCCCTTTCGTCTATAGGATGGGAGGGTAGGGTTCCTATGAGAATGGAAGAATAGAAAGAAACAAACAAAAAATGAAATGTAACCCCTGCACACAAGGTTATTGCTAAGCTCCACAACCCTGTATCAAACTGTTAGAAAACCAAAGGAGATGCAAGAAATCAATGGAAACCTACAATAAAATGTTAAACAAAAAACCTACAAACAAAGATACGTTAGAAAACTACAATGTAAATAAAGCAAAAGACATCAAAAGACAAGTATACCTTCTCTGGTTGGAATGGGCCACCATGCCCTAGCTTGGGAGAGCACCTCTCAATGGATTGGGGGAGCTATGTCTCAATGTAGGAATGGAGAAGAGGGAGGGTGAATGACTTGAGAGGCAAAGGGTCTCAAGGCAATCACACAGGTAGCGTAATGATAGGGAGATGAGAAGTCATTTGAGAGTGACCCCCACCCCTCTATTTATACTTTTTCTTGGGATTTTTAAGGTTTTAAGCCCTTGGTTGGGTCTTTAGCCCCTTTTTTGTGCTTTTAGCCCCTTTCACCCAATCCTTAGCTCCTCTGGGGGTTTCAAGCTCCCTTGAGGGGTTTTAAGCTCCCTTGAGGGGTTTTAGCCTCTTTTTGGAGGTTTTAGCCCCTATGGGAGCTAGTTTGGATTTTTTTAGGGGTTTTTAAGCCCTTTTTCATGTTTTAAGACTTTTTGACTGTGTGGGGGTCAAATGAGGGTCGTGTATGGATTTCCTTGGGTGGTGTGGGTCATGTAGAGCTTAGTGAGGGATTTTTTGGGTTAATATATTTCCCCCTGATGTGTGAGGGCAGGAGCTTATCGTATGGCCAATGGACATCATAAGATTTTCTAGGGAGAGGTGGTGCTTCCTGGGTTGGGGCATGGTGGCTTTTGGTTTTTGTATTAATATGGTTCCCATCAATGGGTGAGATACAAATAATGTGTGACATGTATATGGACGAGGTGGGAATCCCCATGCTCATAATGATGTCAAAATAATAATGTGATCTAAGCTCTATAATACAAGGGCCAATCATGTACAACTGTTGTTACAATAGTGGTTGCCTCAATGAGAGGCTGAATACAATAATAATCTAAAGAACTGCTACATTGGACCCATGGAATTCTCATGGAATGCTATATCTTCATAACTGATGGTCTGCTAGATCTGGAATGGTACATATTTTAATGATGGAGATTCAGAGTCTCTGTGGTACAAGTATGTTGCATCAATCATAAATCTATATAGAAGCACTGGTGGGGCTTCTGAACACTGTCTCCAACGCAACCCAGAAATCGCAAGGGACATGAACCTGTTGGGATCTCTCAAAGAGACTCATCAATGCGATAGATTTAGGTGACATATGGGGTCTTCAACCAAATACTGCATAGACCAATACCCTGTACGAATCTCAACGGTGCGATGATGTAGCTGGAGTCAAGCACGTGAGCAACAACCATCCCGAGAGGCACTAAGGACTCCTCTCAAGTGGTACAAGGAACTCATAAATGAGGTTAATGAAACGAGGATACAAGGACCTCTAGATATATCCTTTGGAATACATGTGTTGTTGTTGATAGAGGGAGACTTTCCCTTAGCCAAGGAAATGGTGTTTCCTTGACTAAAAGCACGAGGGAAATAAATGAAAGATGTGAGAAAATATGAGGACTGACCCACTAAGTGGGGAGGGGAAGGGAAGGAGTTGAATAGGGGCATAGGGAGTGTAGTGGACTCAAACTTCCTTTGTTCAGAGTGTGACAGTAGGATGGACCAGGTAGCAAATGAAAATGACTAATGGGAAAGGGATCATAGCTGTAATATCGGGAATGTAACTGCAAATGGGAAATACTTGGGGGAGGTAGACACTTTTGATTTTGATGGGATCCAAGGAAGACACATCAAAGAGTACTCTGAACAAAGGAAACCCAAAGTGGGAATGCTACCAAACTGTTATATGTGGGGTGGTGGTTAAAGACACCGTTGTGGTACGATCTTGTGGATTTTTGGTGAGCCCGAGAAAGTAAATGCTCGATGGTGCTTTCAATTTTAGAGAGTCTGAAAGCATGAAGAAGACTCCAGTGGGGGATATTTTTCATTGGTAGTCTCCTGGTCCCAAAAAAGGATAAAAGCATACACAGGAGAGCTCACCCATCCTTTAGGGGATGAGATACTTCTTTACCATTGGTAGTCCAGTCAGCCTGGGAAAGGTTAAACCTATACTGGCTGGATGGTCATTCAAATTCTTTAATGAGGATGAATGAAACCAAGTTTGCTCGATAATATTTTCTTGATGAGAAGGATGGAAAAGAGCTTAACGACAACCCATGGTGAGATTTTTTGTAAAGTTTGGCCCCTTTGCCCAAGAAATCATAAAAGGATGCAGAGGGGAACGGTATTGGCTTGAATATTCCAAGGTGGTCCTTTTCATTTGGTAGTCTACATAGTTTGGAAATGGATATAAACAAGACGATGTAGATTCCCTTTCCTATACTTTAACGAGCGGGAAAGGAAGCAGCTGTGCTTGACAATCTTTTCATTCTTTTAGGATTCAAAAAAGAGCTTAAAAGAAACTCCAGTATGGTCAACCGATCGTGGTGGCACAGGTGGTGCCCCATTTTGGGACAGTGGATAGTGGTTCAAAGGTCATCCATGTAGCATGGATGGAGAAGGTGGCTCTTAAACATACCAATACATGAATGAGATAGATTGCAGCAGAGGCACACAAACCGAGGTGGCTCTTGGACAGAGGTCAAGAGAGTCGTGTGTGAGTTGTGGTGGACGGACTTGACTACATGTGATGTGAGTGCAAGTCTGGAGGTAGTTTTGTGCCGAATGCATGCAAAGGAGATGATCTGTACTTTGAATGATGGTTCGAAAACTTACGTAAGGTGCTGTGGGTCGATTAGATAGTTATATGTTGAAATAAAATGACGTGCCTTCTGGGCGGTAGCCCGGGAACCCGCATGAGTGGTGGTAGGAAAGTGTGATGGAAGTACAGGTCCAAAGAAACTTGCATCACCATGATGTGGCTCATAAATCAAGGTAACTTCTGGGAAGTGGTCCTAAAAATTACTTGTTAAACATGAGATGATGGTCTCATAAGGAGATAGAAATTGGAGTCCGGAGGTGTGAGAGGTGTCTCGAACAGGTTCAGGGTGACTTTGGATTAGCAGCTAATGGTGCTACCCCTAACTTGTGGTAAAAGATATTAAAAAACCAAAAAATGAAAATAAAGCAAGTCATTGGTGATGTTAAGCATAAAGTCTCTTGAGGCAAAGCCCATTGCGGGGATTCTCCAAGAGTTTTCCATCAGAGTCAATAAGGGTGTATACCCCTTTTCTGAGACAATGGTGAACAACGTATGGGACATACCACATTGACTCAAACTTGTATTTTCCCAACTTTTCATTGGGTTGGTCATAGAATAGAACCATATCGCCTTCATTGAAGGTGCGAGGGTGGACATGGGAGTCATAGTGGGCCTTTGACCGTGTTTTCACTGCTTCGATGGCTTGGAGGGTAGCTCAATGGTCTTCTATGTTTTGCTCGAGTTGAAGGAGTCATTCATCCAAAGGTGAAGTATCAGGGAGGAGTTCTACCACGAGGCAAAGGGATGGGATCTGGAACTCTATCGAGAGTACTGATTCAATACCATGTACTAGGCAGAAAGGGGTGAAACCAGTTGCGATTTTTGTGGATGTGCGATAAGCCCATAGGGTGGAGAAAAATATGTGATGCCAGTTGGTTTTATGGTTTCCTACCATCCTTTGGAGCATTGTTTTGATGATTTTGTTGACTGCTTCAACTTGGTCGTTGCCCTAGGGGTAGTAGAAATATGAGTACTGGTGTTCAAATTTCAACATGGTTGAAAGCTCAATTCAAACAATGTCTTCAAAGTGTTTACCATGGTCTGAGACCAACTATTTAGGAACAAAAAATCATGAAATAAAATGGTTGAAGAAGAAGTGTGTCGTCATTTCAGTTTTACAATCAAATGTGGGCATGGCCTTGGCTCACTTAGTGAAGTAATCAACTACCATAATGATGTATTTATGACCGTTGTACAAGGCAGGGTTTATTGTCATGAAGTCAACTGCCCTTTTGCAGAAGGGACCGACTGTGACTACGGGGTGTAACGGTGTAGGGGGGGTTCTTACCTTTGGGGCAAAGAGTTGATAGCTGCGACAATGCTTGACTGCCTCTATGCAATCAGCAAATATGGAAGGCTAGAAGTAGTCGACACGTAGAGTATTCTGGGCAGTTGCTAGACCTGAAAGGTGGCCACCATAGGCTCTACTATGATAATCGTTGAGGATGGTATAGGCCTCGTCATGGATGAGGCAATGACGTAGGATGGTATCAATGGCTCGATGATATAAAAAATCTCCAATAAATAGGTCGTGAATGGCTTGATGTCAAATGTGTTTCCTGTCCTCACGGACTAAGTGCGTTGTGAACTTCTGTGTTCGTAAATATAGAAGGATGTCCCCATACCATGGGTCCTTCATGGATATGACGAATATGAAATCATCAGAGAGGTCATCCTTGGGTGGTGATGACGTGATTAATGGGGGAAGATCGGTCATGAGCACGACCAGCGTGAGTGCCTTTGTGATTTTTAGGGAAACAAATTCTAAGTCGAATTCTTGGAGGATGACTACCCACTTTTCCGCACGACCTTGTAGAAGGCGATGACTTAAGAGGTATCGCAATGGGTTTGAATCAGCCACTACATGAGTGTGGTTTGCAATGATGTAGTGGCATGAATTCTGAGCCAAGAAGATGACGACGAGGGCCAATTTCTCCTTGGGTGAATATCATAGTGGGGGACCTGTCAGCTTTTGACTGATGTAATAAATCACGTGCTCATGGTGAGCATCATCTTCTTGGACCAAGACTCCAGAAATGGCGTTATATGAGGCCGACACATAGAGAATGAAGTCTCGGGCGAATTTCAGTGCTGAGAATAATGGTGTAGAAGCCAGGGCTTGCTTGAGTGCATCAAACAATTCTTGTGCTTGCTGATCCCAAACAAAGGGGATTTTTGTGTAGAGCAGGCGAATGAATCCATGGGATTTTGTTGCATACTCTAGTACAAAGAGGAGAATGAAGTTGGCCTTGCCTTGGAGGCTCTATAGTTGGTGCCGAGTTTTTGTTGAAGGAAGATCAAGGATAGCCTAAACCTTGAGAGGGTCTACCGTTATCCCTTTGTGAAATACGATGAACCCGAGTAGACGGCCTACTGGGACACAAAAAATGCATTTTAGGGGATTAAGGTGAATTTTGTACTCGCAACATTGCAAAAAGACTTGTCGCAAGTTGTCAATATGTTGTGCTCATTTTGGTGATCGAGCGGTAAGGTCATCCAGGGAGACTAAGATGATGCGGATTAGGTCGTGGAAATAATATGTCATGGCATGCTAGAAGGTGGCTCTAGCATTCTTTAAACCAAAGGGCATTACTTGATAGGAGAATGTGCCCCATGGGGTTGTGAATGTAGTCTTGTAATGATCTTCTTTCTGGATCTAGATTTGGTTATTTCCAAAAAATCCATCCGTGATGGAAAATACCTCATGTCTAGTGCATGCATCGATGAAGGGTGTTGGGAAGTTGTCTTTGCAGAAGGCCCCATTTAGATCGAGAAATTTTGTACAAACATGGGTGGTACCCTATTTTTTATTCATGGGAATATGATTAGAAACCCAAGTGGTGTATGGAATGGGGTAAATGACTCCGGCTATGTGCAACTTCTCTATTTCAGGTTTGATCGTGGAAGCTTTGGAGGGATGGATGGGCCATTGCTTTTGGTGCACGGGGGACACATCAGGCCATGTGTCAATGTGGTGTTCCACAATGGATGGTTCCAACCCGGGAATTTCAGTGTAAGACCAAGCAAACATGTCACAGAATTCTTGGAAGAGTGATTTGTAGATAGCGACTTCTTCAGGGGAGTAGGATGCCCCTAGTATGATTTCTTCAACAACCTCGGGATTGGTTGAGATGTTGATTTTAATGGTTGGCGAGATTTTGGCCAGGTTCCCTTCTTCAAAGGAGTCTAGTGTCAGAATGGGATTTTTGAACCAGTCAAATTTCCCGTGAATGAAATCTTTGGTTTCCATGGAAAATTGGTCAGAATCCGACATAAGCTCTTCGGGGAGGAAGAACAAGTGATGGTGCATTTCATCCCATGGGTATTCCAGGGTGGTTAAGGCTTCAAGTATCTCCTCGTCATTGTGGAAGCAACAAATAGACAGGTCTAATGGACCATTGATGATGGTGGAGACAAGAGTGTCTGAGAACTGGACATCATGTAAATTGACATGGTGTCTGAAGAAGGAGGTTGGGGGTGAACTTCTTCGATCAGAGTTATCTTAGATTCAAGGGAATGTTATTGAAGGTTGGTTAGAGCCATTCAAAACTCAGAAAAGTCTTGGAAGTGGTGGGGATAGTGTCCATATAATTCATAGAGGGAGCAAGCATGGTTTGTTCTCAATGACTTGTTTCTCATTATTGGTCCGCTTGGGAGTTCAACCACGAGGAGGTTTTCCGTTGTATCCACGGCATCCAAATGCGCATGGATTATGGGGATCTCAAGGCAATTTTGGGTTGGATGGCCCTGTTCTTCACAAATGACACAAGGTGGGATCTATCAAGGTTCAGTGGTAGCTTTTGCATTTTTTCTTGGCTCGTTTCGGGTGGGGCGGTGCGGGTGCGAGTGCGGTGGTTGGTTTTTGCAAGCTAGGTGGAGGATGAGATTCGACCACAATGGGTTGCATGGGGGTTAATACTACCTGGGGCATTAGTGCTTGGGCCAGTGGATCAAGGTACCACACAGGAATTCCCAATGTAAAATTGGGTAAGTTTAAGGTAGCCATTACTGGCTTGCTCATGACACCAGGAAAGGGAAAGAGGAAGGGTATTGCATGGACTGGGGAGGAGCCCAGATAACTCCTTGATGGTTGCATGTGGGGATGATGTTGTGGTGGAGGCTATGCATAATGCTGCGACCGCGGATGATGCTATGGCTGCTACAGATGTTGCGGCTATGGATGGTGTTGTGGTTGCACTTGGGGCTGCAGCTATGGTTGATGTTTGGGTGCACAGTGCTAGATGAGAGCATGCAAAAATCCATAGTCTCATTTGGTGTCAATGGTGGTGACACTAAGGGGAAAGTAGCCATCATGGTGGTATTGGTAAACAACCCAGGGCCGACATTCAACAATGGGGAGGCTGGTATGTTGTCAACCATGGTGTTGACCACAGGGATAACATTGGCAGGTGCGGCTAGCCCTTGCAGATCAATGGTGTTGATCATAGGGATAATGTTGGCAGGTGTCGTTAGCCCTTGTGGATCATGATAATTAATTTGGTCAACCGTCACGAGTTTCCCTTCGTGAGAGAACATCATGAGGAAGAAAATAGTTGATTCTACGGCTCTCATGGCATACATATAACTTCTTCTGAGGAGGAGTTTATAGTCCAACTGAGCATTGACAATGTGATGAGAACATGAGGGAGGATTCCTTGGGGTTTTAGTGGGATGGACATCACAAGCCTGCAGAGTAGTAGATGATGGTTGCATAATTGGGGATCCAATATTCTAACAAACTAGGGTAGACATAATGCACATGGATGCCCACTCATCCACTATGCACCGGTGCACGACCAAATTCTGGATAGAGACCGGGATTCATAAGGAAATGGTTGATGACATCTATGGTTCTCCATTAACTATGTTGAATGTGATCAAATTGGAGTCAGAGGGGTCTACAACACCAAGGGCAGCTAGTAAGGATTTCCACTACATTGGGAAAGTTTTGAGTACCTCAAGAGTGGACATGGTGGTAGGTGTTTGGGCCAAATCATCCACAATGCTGTAGCATACAACAGCTCTAGATGTGGCATTGTTGGAAACCCGTTGTATGGGGGGGCGGGGAGGGAAAGGGGCTAGCTGAAGAGGTGCATTGGCTATTTTGGACGTAGATGTCACTGATGTGTCAGCGGGTTCGGTGTTGGTTCCGTACTGATTTCATTTGGTCTGTAAATTGACCTCTTCAGTTGTCATGGCTAGCAGGAGGTGAACACCTATTTCTACTGTCGAAGGTGCCCCTGGGGCATTGGGATTGGGCTGGGGAGAGGGTGCAGTTGCTACCAGTCCTTGGACTGGTAATGGGTTTTCAAGGAACATGGGTGGAGGCTCTAGTGGTGCCAGGTTGGGTTGAGCTTGGGTTGTTGTATTGGTAGCATGCTGAACCTCCTCGTGAATGGCTTGCTTGGTGTGACCCATGAAGGGGAGTTCATGTGTATAGTGCCTATAGACCTCACACAACTTGCATGGCTAATTTATGCGCAATGAAGCATTGCATCTAGGTGCATTTGGTTGCTGAGGATTTTGGGCTAGCTAGTTTGCCTCGACATTGTTGGGAAGGTTTGGTTGTTGATCGCCTCCCTGCGGTTGATTGTTGCCTTGGTACCGGGCTTGGTTATTTCTGGGCTGCCCTTGTTGGTTATTAGGGGCTAGCTGGTTATGACGGTTTTGTTTTGAAAACACCTGTCCTAAAGGTGCTAGCAGAGTAGGGGCTGGGGATTGAATGGATTGCACTGGTGGTGCATAGTAAACTTGGGTGGGTGTAGGTGCCACAAATGTGGGCATTTGTCCTGCATATTGTTGTTCCAACCAGGCTAGTGCTTGGGCCTGCTGCAGTGGCATAGGTTGTGCATAAGAAGTTGTAGCTCTAGACTGGGACATGATTCTTGCATAGTACAGAGTTTGGTTTTGGTAGGCAACACTAGGGGTGTTTCTTGGTTGTGGTGGTACTAAAAGTGGTGTCGAATGGTGTTGTGGTTGGTAGGAGAAAAAACCTATGATGCCATCTGTGGCATGGGATGCCCTCAGTGCATCTCGATAGGAGGTTCTTGCATGGGGAGCATCTAGAATGACAGTGTAAAGGTATCCATACTGTGCATAGATCAGATCAAACGGTTGGGCTTTCAAGATGGCCTCCTCTTCAAATTGAGGACATTCGGATGCGAAGTCCTTTGCTATAGGTGGTAGCAAAGTTTTTAGGAACCAATCCAAGAAAATCCTATCATCAAGTTGAATCCTATATAAACTATGGTGTCACCACTATTCATGGATGTGGTTGGTTACGTGGGTCGCAGTATTCTGGAGGTAAGACAACAAGCTCTCCACCCCTTTGTCGTATCTAATGGGGAGTTGGAAATATTGCAGAAACATGAAAGCCAAGGAGTTAAAATTCGGGTACTTGGATTGTGGTAGCTCAATGTACCACTTAGCTACAGTAGCTGTGAGGGTGCATTGGAATAGTATGAACTTGATCGAATCATCTACGATGCTATTTGATGAGCACCATAGGTGAAATGTCATGATGTGGTTTGGGGACACTCCCCTGCCTTCCCTTCAAACTTGGGAATGTCTGAGGGAACTTTTGTTGGCATGGGATGACAAAACGTTTGATGGCGGATAGGGTCATTTGTTAACTGAGCTAAGTCAGAAAGGTTGATACGTGCCATGAAAGGAAGGTTTGACCTAAGGTTGATGTGATATGGGGCAATGATGGTGGTGGGGTTTGTGGGGACATGATGCACATGCATAACTGGGGGTACTTGTGGCACCATTGTGGACAAGCCACTGCCTCCAAGTATGGTGAGTGGCATAGTGAGAGTGGAAGAGCCATTTACCGCATGTGTGATAGGAGGGGTAGTGTAGGTGGAAGGGCCACTACCCACAGGCATGCCAAGTGGGATAGTGTGGGTGGAAGGGACACAACCCCCATGTATGATGGGAGGGATAGTGTAGGTGGACGGGATACTGCCCCCAACTGTGACAGGTGGGAAAGATTGACTAGTCACTATGGGTGATGGTAGCTAGCTTATGACAGGTTGCATGACCATGCTGGGGCCACTAGCACGAGTTTTGGTGGTGGTGTGGGGTGTGGACATGGGTACACTGCCAATCACTAAGCCGAAAAATGGATCTGGGTTTGTACCAGCCATGGGGCTAGATGGTGCAGTATGCATGTCTGGCTTAGATTGGTATGATTTTGAGTCTGAATTAGAGGCTATGTGGCCTTCCCATGGTGTAGAGGGTTGTTGAGAATGGTCTTGACGGTGTTGGTCCAAATACCTGAACTGTGGTGGATCGCCTCTCAGGCGTGAGGAAGAATGTGGGGGATCAATTGTGTCTGATTTGTATGTCAAGTGGTGAAATATGGTAATGAATTTTGGACCCTGGTTTTAATGGCTTCCTATTGGATTCAGGTGGTCACTCGACCACCAAGACTGCCAGAAGACAGCGCTTGGATTTTTCCTCACTGGAGTGCTATTCAATCGGTGGGGGTCATTTCTCGTTTCGCTTGGCAATTCCTCTTAGCGGCCAGCTACTTTGGGGTTCCCACAGAACTCCTCATAATGAGGTTTTGGGATGAGCCCAAGTACTTCCCATGGTTGAGGCAGTCAGGGACTTATGTCCTCAAAGATTGCAAATGTTTGAATTAGTGTACATTATAAATTTTAATGGCTAGATCAGCGTCATGAACTGAGTTTAGTTGTTTTATGTGGTATGGTTTGTGTGTATGTATTTTATCTTTCTATTACATTTAGTGGTTGCTTGTATGGTTTATGAATAGTCCACAGAGATTGTATAGAAGAACTTATAATGTGGATAGATTGTTTAACATAGTAGTAAATTGTAAACATAAATTTGAATGCATGCCATACTTGAATCTGAATCTGAACCTGACTAGGTGACTACCTTACACTTGTATTTCTCTTCAACCAGGAAAGAGTGATGGGATCTCAACACAATGGGACTACACCCATCCGTATATCCTCAGGTCACTCTTTGGATGCGAGGTCAGTAAATAGGGAGGACACAAATGCCATGAAACCCCCATCGATCTCCACCCCTCTACCTTCCAAGTCACCCATTTTTAGTGGTTTCGAAAAATGACAGGTGAAGTGCCTATTACTATACGAGCTTCACCCTTCTTCTTATCCCAGAATACCCCGAAGGGTGATGACTGGGTAGAGGAGGAAGGGATAGGAAAGGTTTAATTTTAAGAATTGAAACCTATAGTAATCTTTTGATTCAAGTTTTAAATAGATTCATTAACCAATTTACCATTTAATTTGACAGTGATTTACACATGATGTAATTAGATAAATAGATATTGAAAGGAAATAATCATATATTTGATGGACAGAGGCAGCTGAGCCGCACTGACAGTCCCAATAACTTTTGAATCCAAATCTGAGAGGCATATCGCTCTTTTTTGGGGAAATGTGGCAAGGGGGTTGCCAAATTTTCCCCAAATCAGGGGTGAGGGTCGCTCAAAACCTACAGATAGGAGCGATCTACTTTTTGTGTTGAATTTGTGCCTTTCGAGCCTGAATGAGTGACGTGGTCACACCTTTCAGCTCGATAAGAGTGACCTAGTCCGAAAGATGATTTTTTTTTTGGCTTGAGTTAGGTCCGGCCAACAGTAACCTGTACTGTGGCATAATGGGATCAGCTTGGCCTTAAGGAGGCTTGACTATAACTAAAAATGCAGGAAAAGATAGATCTAAACTATATTGAGTAGAAAATTAAACTAGGGAAAATAAAACTAAAATTCAGAAATAAAACCCAGGGATCCTGTGGGATCGACCTAGTATGGTCGCCAAATTTGTAGTAGGGATTTCTCCCTTGCTATAGGTAGGAATGACTCCCTTCCATCTATAGGATGGAAGGGTAGGGTTCCTGTGAGAATGGAAGAACAAAAAGAAACAAACAGAAAATGAAGTGAAACCCTTGCACACAAGGTTAGGGCTAAGCTCCACAACCCTGTATCAAACTGTTAGAAAACCAAAGGACCTACAAGAAATCAATAGAAACCTGCAATAAAATGTTAAATAAAAAACCTGCAAACAAATATATGTTATAAAAACTACAATGTAAATAAATAAAAAGACAACAAAAGACAAGTATACCTTCTCTGGTTGGAATGGGCCACCATGCCCTAGCTTGGGAGAGCACCTCTCAATGGATGGGGGGTGCTATGGCTCAATGGAGGAATGGAGGAGAGGGAGGGTGAATGAATTGAGAGGCAAAGGGTCTCAAGGCACTCACATGGGTAGTGTAATGATAGGGAGATGAGAAGTCATTTGAGAGTGACCCCCACCCCTCTATTTATACTTTTTCTTGGGATTTTTAGGGTTTTAATCCCCTGGTTGGGGCTTTAGCCCCCTTTTTGGGCTTTTATCCCCTTTCACCCAATCCTTAGCTCCTTTGAGGGGTTTTAGTCCCTATGGGAGCTAGTTTGGCTCTTTTTAGGGATTTTTAAGCCCCTTTTCATGTTTTAAGCCTTTTTGAGGGTGTGGGGGTCAAATGAGGGTCGTGCATGGATGTCCTTGGGTGGTGTGGGTCATGTAGAGATTAGTGAGGGATTTTTTGGGTTATCAAGTATTGACCCTATAGACATGGACCTATGTAATATTATGCCCAATAGGAAAAGAACAATTTCATCATTTCCACTCAAACCCTAGTTATATTTCACTATAGTCAAACTATTTTTTATCTTGTATGGCTAGAAAAACATAGAAGTTTTAAACTTGTTCTTCTGCAAAATTTGAATGTCTTCCAATTTTGTCAAATTGTTGATATAATCAAACTATTTTTGTATTCTATATCTAAAAACCATATAATGTTTTGAACATGATATTGAAAAATGCAATTAACATAAACTATACGTCGATCATGGTTTATTTATCTCCATCTTCCTAAAATAAAATACTAACAAATGATGATCCTAGGAAAATAACCATAACAATAACAACGAATACTGCACAAAGAAAAAAGAAAAATCTCGCTATTGAAAATTCTAACATGGAGTCAATGACAATACATTTTTATTACTTTGTAACTATTTCCTTCATACTTATACCATATTACTCAGTGTAAAATATATTTTCAATTAGGTGATGAAATCACTAATTTTAGTTGGAGTTACATTTGTGCATATTTTTTCCCCTTGCCATTTTTCCCTATTTCTAGGCTTTGAAAATATCCATAGTTTTCTAAATAAAAAAGATGGTACAATCAACTATTCGAAGAAATACTATGTAGTGCACATATTATCCACCCAATGCGAATGCGACTAGTACCATCTACAATATTTTTTTTGTTCTTGCCACACTTATCGTAAGTTAACAGTTTGACAATATGCTATGACCTAGATTGTCAATATATGTATTCTAACAATGCATTCTTGCTTTTCTATGGAATTTTATTGTGTCCTCAAAACTTCATTTTGGTTAACATATATAGTCTATTGGTTGAAATTGTTGTAGACTGTTGGGGCTTGACCTTCAAGGTCCTTAATTTTGGTAACTCCGTGGTTTTGGTGCGAAGCTTGTAAGTGGAGTTGCAGTCCAAAATAGTCTTAGGGGTTTCGGGGTTGGGTCGAAGCCCCTCTTTTTCTAAATAACCCATGGTTTGAACCCATGGTTTTTGGGGTGCCCATGGTTTAAGTCCATGGTATTGTAATAGTGCACTTGTATAAATAGGCACTTATGTAAAGGAGTCAGGTTAGGTTTTTGAAATTTTTATGTTATGATGATAATTTGATGCAAAGAAGCTAAGATCTATTTTTAGGGTTTAAGGCTAAGTCCCAGCTATGTGCGTGGACTACCTCTGCAGCTGAGTGTGTAGAGGGTTTTGAAGAAGGTTAAGTCCTAGTTGAGTACGTGGATGACCTCTGCAGCTAAGTGCGTAGAAGGTTTTGTAAGAAAGATTCTGCAGCTAAGTGCGCAGCTTTGGGTGATTGAGAAGATTTGCAGCTGAGTGCGCAAATCAGAACTGTGGTTTTGTAAAGAGTTGAATATAAATGCAGTTCTGTGGACATAGCCCCTACACTGGGGGTGAACCACATATATCTTGTGTTGTGGTGGTTCTTTTTGTTTTGTTCTTGTTATGCTTTTATGTATATGATAAGTAGATAAGTGATAAAGTAAGATAACTATTAAATATTAACTTCGCTGTGAATTCCCAGTTAAGGGTTAAGCAAGAAACTGTCCTTTTATCTAACTGTGAAGCTATTTAAGTGAAGTATATAAGTATTCTTTGTTTAGACTAAAGGTACAGTAATATCCCTCTTTTTCCTGCAGAAACCTGATTCTGCGACACCCCATAGCTGTTTCGGGTGAGACTGCAACCTGTTCGCAGGTTGATGCCGAAAGGGCCAACACTGTGGTGCGAAGATAAAAGTATAGAACCCGGGTCTTCCCTGTGCCCAACAGATTGGTTCCGTTGCTGGTTGAACTAGTCTCTGCTTAAAGAGGGATCTACGTTGTACCTAGAGGGATATGTTTTGGAGGCCCTCAGTAAAAGAAATCAGTGACTAGATTGAAGATACTTATCTCAAATTTGCTGAACAAGAAAATAAGGATCCTCGTCGTAGCTCATACGACTTCTTGCAAAGGTACATTTTTTCTGATATTCATGAAATTTTCTTTGCTAGTATCCACATAGAATTGCACCAGTGGTTATCCAGGTTGACAGAACGTAAGACAAACTTCAAAGAAGACCAGTCTCCTTCCTAGACCCCAGAAAGGATTAAGATATTGAAAAGGGTGAACAATGCGGTATCGAGAGCTGTTGACTTCTGGATAATGCGAACCCTTGAAGCATTTGTGACAGAGTTCGCCATCGACACACATACTTCTTTTAGCGAAGAATAACAATAGTTTTTCAAAGGACCAAGGGGTAAGTACCTGAATTCATTAAGCTTAAAAATTAAAATGCTCTTGGCTGAGAAAGGTATATTGCTTATTGAATCAGATTGTTAGATTTGTTGCTACTAACCTATGTTTGGAAGTGAAAGTGACATCGATGAGCAAAGTGGTTTGCTTCGAAGAGGTAAAAGGTGCAAGAGAACTTTTGGATCCTATACCCTAGGCCAGAATACCGATTATACCCCATTAAGTCCAGAAGAAATCGAGTCTGAAGAAACCCTCCTATAACCCCGTAGCGAAGATCTGTTATCCATGAGAAACCTTCACAGTCTAAAAGTAACCCTAGGCTGAGTAGTCCTGTCGCAAGTCATTCTACCTCAAAAATTTCCCCTCCTCCTGTTACCAATCTTCCTCCTCCTCTTCCCCCGCCCTCCCCCCCTCGATCCACTATGGCCCATGTGAATGATGATATCAAACTCCTAGTCTTTAAAGAAACCGGATCAGAGGATCCACATTAGAGGAAATTTGGGGTCTAAAATGGGCCTTATAAGAAAACATGCCAAAATAAGTTTTTGTGAGTTGGAATTCAAGAACCAATAGAATTTCAATAAAATAAGTCAACCATAATGGTTGAATTGACATATTTGTCATTAAAAAAAACTACTTTTTTTGTTCGTATTTTCGACATATCTCATTGTGTTTTTACTCAAATTTCGATCGGGGGAGCTTGTTCGATGCAGAATTTGATTCCGCATCCAATGAGTACTCACACTGCATACTTTTTACAGACCTAGCTACCCCAAAAACAAGAAATACCTGAAAAAATGTGATGATGATGTCATCATCACATTTTTTCAGGTATTTCTTGTTTTTGGGGTAGCGGGGTCCATCAAAAGTATGCAGTGTGGGTATTCGTTGGATGCGGAATCAAATTCCGCATCCAATGAGCTCTCCCGATCGAAATTTGAGTAAAAACACAATGAGATATGTCGAAAATACGAACACAAAAAGTAGTTTTTTTCTTTCTTCCTCCAAAATTAATCAATATTATTTTATTATTTTCCCTAGGAGGCCCATTTTAGACCCCAAAATTCCTCTAATGGAGCAATTTTGGATCTTATGCGAAGCTGTTTGGACTGCTAAGAACATGCTAAGAACATTACAGATCAGAATACAAGAAGAGCGCAGCTGGTCACCTCTTTCAGAGACCAAGATTTGACCTGGTTTATGAAGTTTTCCAGTACTCATAACTATGCCTTGGCTGATATTAAAAAATCCATGATCAAAGAATTTAAGAAGCCTAAATCAGAGTCACGGTGTATAACCGAACTGAAATAGATTCAACAGAAGTGAGGTGAATCGGTTTGGGACTTTGATTAGAGGTTCAAGGTTCTACTGGATCAATTCAGTTTTACTATTGGACCAGAATAGCATAAAGAATGATTCATCGCAGCACTATTGCCTCATATTAGGACTCCACTTATGCAACAGAAGGTTGCTGATCAGCAAGAGGATTTGGAGATTGCCATAAAACTTGAGACAGCTCCTGTTGGAGATAATTCTGGAATAGCCCAAATACAAGCATAGTTGGAAGAAATGGCTTTGGAGCTTCGTGACATGAAAAAAGGGAAAGCTAATCGCGAAGAGGTTTGGTGTACATGATGTAAGACAGAAGGTCATGACAAAGAACAGTGCCCTGCACTAAGGAATTATCTAAATATTGGTGCACCGAAAATGTTTAACCCTAATGTCCTATACTTTGATATCTATAGAAGAACTGGCTAGCATCGACCTGAATATTGCTATCTGTTGCAGAGATATGTTCAAGTACCTAAGAATCTCTACTGCAAGTTTTGTAAGTTAGTTGGACACAACAAAGACGAGTGTCACAGCTTTGACCTCATGAGAGAGCGAACCTACGATGCTTATAGGGTACAACCCAATGCAAAAGGCAATGATGGATATGGTTACCGCGGTGGTCGAGGTACTTTCAGAGGTCATGGTCGTGGTGGTATGCCTGGAAGAGGTCGAGGCCAGGTTATTTGCTATAACTGTAATCATGCAGGACATGTATCTAGATACTGTCAGAACCCAAATATGACATGTCGATATTGCAGAGCAGTCGATCATGTGATCAAGAAATGACCTCAGTTGATCGCCAATATACAAGAAATAAATGGTGCTCCTACTCAGAATGTTCAGATGATCACTGTAGAGAAAAGACCTGTCCCGGCCCTTAACGTTGTTACAAGGAGTGGAGCTATGACGCAGGTTCAGAATAAAGAGAAACATCCTGACAAGGCTTGGGTCCGCAAGACCCTAGAGAAAATTTCAGCCTTCAATGTTGGAAGAGAAAAAGGAACATTCATGGAAACTAAAAAATACTTTACTGACCCCAAACCATCAGTAGCAGCTACGCAACAGCATCGACAGCCTTTACAAGAAGCTTCACTGGATCAAGTAAGTACACCGTCATCATTTTTACAGAGTTGTATGAAGCTATTAAGAAATCATAATGCTTTGAATGAGTTACATAAAGTTATTGCATCCTGCGAACCTCAGCGAAGCCCTGATAGAAAAAATGTTAATAGAGTTAGAAGGACTGGAAGAGAAATGAGATTGCATGCTCAGATAGGAGATTATGACATGACTGATATCATTTTAGACTTAGGCTCAGAAGTGAATGTCCTAACTAGGAAGACATGGGAACAAATGGGAAAACCTACACTTGAATGGTCCCCTATACAGTTGAGATTAGCCAATCAACAGAAGATTGTGCCCTTGGGAATATTCCCTAGTGTACCAGTGGATATAGATGGAGTCAGTACTTTAGCAGATTTTGAAGTCATTGAAATAATTGATGATAGCAACCCCTATCCAGCCTTGCTAGGAATTGAATGGGCAATAGATAACTATGCAGTAATCAACCTTAAGAATAGATAGATGACTTTTGAATGGAAAGCCTTGAGAGTCATAGTACCCTTGGACCCTTCTCAAGGAGAAAGGTACACAGAGCTAGTTAGAGATGAAGACCAGGATGTTTTGAATCGTATATACAACATCACAGCTAAAGAAGAATACTATGTTAACCCTACTGCCGAAGGTATAATGGATTGGCAGTGTGACAGTTCTTGCATGACTGATTCAGATGAAGGTCTAGAGAATTGGTAGAATAGACTTTATGAGCTACATGGACATCGATGTGCAAGAATTGCCAAGTCTCTTAGATGGGTTAGCTCACAGAAAAGAGTCTTACCTACATTTGATGGCTTGACAGACCTAGAAGAGTTTATTGTACAATTCTCAGAGAAAGTACCAGATTCACAAAAAATGGAGACTCTAGATTCAGTATTCAGAGCCACAATTGCCAGATGGTGGAATGGTCATAAAAAGTATATTCAGGATTGGGGAGCTTGTCAAAAGTTTCTTCGCCTGAGATTCATAGATCAACCTCAGGAGGTACGAAGCGGTTTTAATGGTAAGACTAGCCCTCAAGAACATTTAGAGCAGTGTTATAAAGCATGGAAGCATGTACCTCATGAAGAATGGGTACATAGGTTTGTACACACTCTGTAACCTGTAGCAAAGAACTGGTATGCGGAGTTTGAGCTTCGCCATGGTACTGTAAGTTGGGATAGTCTTGTTGATAGTTTTGTGCTCACATTTTCTATTAATGAAGTTTTCCCTGCTTTAGATGCAGCTATTAGGTTGATCCATACTAAGGTGTTTGATGATAAAGCAATAGCCGCGCACCAACCTGATTGGAAGGAACAAGAAGATAATGCAGTAGAATGCTATAACCTCACGATTAATGAAGATGATGACCCTCACAACATTAATATTCCTGAGTCAGAAGGACACTGCGAAGTACATGGACCAGCAGTCGAATCACTTGAAGTAACTCAGCCCTTGAAGACAAGGAAAGTAAACATTGGGTCAGAAGAAATGCCTAAGTATGCTACCATTGGAGATTATTGGGACAAAGAAATGGTAAGCAAAGTGACTGAACTCCTCCATGAGTATCAGGACTTATTTTCGATGAAGTTCTCATAAATGAAAGGTATCCTTGGTGATATAGGAGTGATAAAAATCCCTTTGAAACCTGATGCGAAGCCTATGAAGAAGAGCCCTTATAGGCTGAATCCTAAATATAAAGAAAAAGTAAGGATGGAGCTAGATAAGATGCTCGCTGCAGGAATCATTGAGCCTGTCGAAGAGTTTGAATGGGTCAGTCCTATGGTGGTACAAGAAAAGAAGACCAAGGGAGAAATCAGAATCTATGTTGATCTAAGGAAGCTAAATGATGCCTATTTACATGATCCTTTTCCTACTCCCTTTACAGATGAAGTTTTAGACAATGTCAAAGGTCAAGAAGTGTATTCTTTTACTGATGGATTTTTAGGTTAGCATCATATCAGAATTTCCCCAGAGGATCGAAATAAAACAACCTTCGCCACAGAAATGGGAAGGCTTTTCAGTATACTATTATGCCCTTTGGATTGAAGAATGCACCTGCTATGTTTTCCAGAGTAGTCATATCTGCATTTAAGGAATTTATTCATAAGTTCCTGGAAGTTTACTTTGATGATTGGACTATCTTTGGGTTAGTGAGAGATTATATAGCCAATTTAAGACTTATGCTGGACAAGTGTAGACAACATTAGATTTCATTGAACCTGAAGAAGTGTATCTTTTGTGCACCTTTTGGAATTCTGCTAGGTCACATTGTATGCAAGCAAGGATTGATGGTCGATCCTGTGAAGATAGCCATTATTGTGAACTTGCCACCTCCGAAGTTTGTTAAGCAACTTCGCACTACGCTTGGTCATACTGGCTATTACAGGAAATTCATTAAAGGATATGCTCAGATTATAGCCCCTATGGAGAAGAAACTGAAGAAAGATATTAAGTTTGAGTGGACACCTGAATGTCAGGAAAGCTTGGACATTCTGAAAGAAAATATGGTAACTGCCCCTATCTTAGTATTCCCTGATTGGAGTAATGAGTTTCATGTTCATGTCAATGCATCTTCCATTGCTTTAGGTACAATATTGGCTCATTCAGGTGAAGGTAATATTGATCACCCTATTGCTTTTGCAAGTAGAAATTTGTCCACAATAGAAAAGATTATACTACGACTGAACGAGAAGGTGTAGCTATGGTTTATGCTTTGCAGAAATTTCGACATTATTTGTTAGGATCTCATTTTAAAATGTTCACTAACCATTCTGCTTTGAAGTATTTGGTTAACAAGCCTGTGTTAGGTGGAAGGATATGCAGATGGCTGATTTTGTTTCAGGAGTATGACTTTGAGATCATATTTAAGCCTAGAAGACTTAACCTAGGACCTGACCACTTGTCGAGGCTCGAGTCAAGAGAAGATCCCACTAGTTTAGATGAAGGTCTTCCTAATGCCCAGTTTGTTTTCCATTCAGATGGTTGACGACTATTTTCAGGATATTGTTCAGTACTTGTCTACAGGTTGTGCACCCTCTGAGATGACCACACAACAGAAGAAGCAGCTGGTGGTTAGAGCAGCTGACTTTACCTTGATAGTAGGATAGCTATATAAGATGGGACTAGATGAAATACTGCACAAATGTGTCCTGGAGCATGAAAATCCATTGATTTTGGATGAGGCACATTCTGGAGAAACAAGAGGTCATTATGCAGGAAAAGCTAAAGCACAAAAGATTTCAACAGCTGAATTGTGGTGGCCTACAATTCATAAGGATGCAAGAGAGTATTTCCACAGCTGTGATATCTGTCAGAGGATAGGCAAACCATCCAGGAGGGATGATATTCCCCTGGTTCCACAGGTAACTTTACAAGCATTTGACAAATAGGCTATTGATTTTGTTGGACCAATCAATTCCCCTACCAAGAAATTTGGAGCAATATACATTATTACAGCAACTGATTACCTTACTCATTGGGCTGAATCTCAACCAGTCAAGAACTGTAGTGCTGCTACAACTGCAAAGTTCATGTTTGATAATATCTTGTCAAGGTTTGGATGTCTTAGAATTCTTATGAGTGATCAAGGATCACATTTTCTGAATAATACCATTGAAGCATTGACCGAAGAATTTCAAGTATATCATCATAAGAGTACTGCCTACCATCCCTAAGCAAATGGAACTGTCGAAGCCTTTAACAATATTCTTGAGCACGCGCTGACAAAGTTTTGCAATGTTAACAAAAATGATTGGGATCTTAGAATTCCAGCAGTATTATGGGCTTATAGAACCACTTGCAAGAATTTGACAGGCCATACACCTTTTATGTTGGTATATGGACAGGAAGAAGTTATGCCCATGGAGTACATTGTTCCTAGCCTCAGAATATCTACCTTCACAGAGATGGATGATCCAGCTATGTTGAATGAAAGACTGGAAAATATACTGGAACTAGAAGAAGACAGATTCATTGCAGGTTTCCAACAGCAAGTACAGAAAGCTAGAGAAAAGGCATGGCATGATAGACACATTAAGAAGAAGCATTTCCAGAATGGTGATCTTGTGCTCTTGTATGACAGTAAATTCATGAAGTTCCCAAATAAGTTCAAGACACATTGGAAAGGGCCATACATAGTTCAGAAATTTACTAATGGTGGTGCAGTTCAATTAGCTAAATTGAATGGAGAAATTTTGCCCTCCATGGTGAATGGAAGTAGATTAAAGAAATACAGGGACAAGCCTTTACCCCCTAATCAGAAGTAATAGAAGGAAGGAGAGTCTAAGTACCAAGAATAGTTGAAATTGGGTACTAGACTATAATGAAGCTGTTCTTAAATTTATGAAGTGTCGAATTTTGAAGTTCAAAGTTCTGTTGAAGCTTGTGTCAGGATGGGTCGAAGGCCAATATTGTGTCGAAGGTCCTTATTGTGGAAAGCTGAAGTTAGTAGTTGTGCCGAAGAAGCAAGGTGTGTCGAAGCTTAAAATGTGACAATTGGAAAAAATCAGATTTGGCAGCATCGGTACGTTAATTGCATTAACTACCTGTAATGATGAGATTTTGGGAAATCTAGTGCCGTTTGGACAAAATATCTGTCAGATTTGTTGTCTTCAATGCACAGTTATGGAAGGTTTGGTTGATGGATTCTATAAGAAGACACCCAGGGCTGCGAATTTTGCATTACACATTTTTCTTATTCATTCCTTGTCAGCTGATCACAAAGTTCAGGAATTGCTGAGAGAATTCGAACAGAGGGGTCTGCAGAACCTTATGAGCAACCCACCTACATCTACACCCCACGAAGAGACTCCCCCAGTGCAGAGTCAACCAATGCAGACATGATCAACCAGGAAGAAGTTTAAGCCAGAAGTTCTCTCTAAGCAAAACGAAGACAGGCACAAACAATCCGGAAAGACACCAGAGGATCCCGAGATGAATCCTTCTGGTTCAGCAGAGCTCCCACCTGAAGGTTTTGAAGACTTCGGTGAGGATGAGAATGTTGCATCGCAGTGTCCACCATATCTTCCGCCTGTTCGACTAGGAGTTTAGCCACCTCACCGGGAAACCAAGTTCACATTACGCACCCCTTCGCTACCACCGGGTGTGCAGTTGGTCAGAACAATGACAGGGAAAATAGATCGGCTCAAGTATGCTGACCACGATACAAATGATCATGGGAAGTTTCCATAGTTCGCACTTGGGACATACTTGCACACTGTCCATTATCTGGAGACTGGAGCGACGCTAATTGAAGTGAAACAGTGGGCTGCTGGTTTGGAGCAAGCTGGCTTGTTGAAGATGTTGAACGTCCCCCACTTTGGTCGCAGCACACAGGTGACCGTGGTGGTCAAGCAATTATTGGCATTGGTGCATGATGCACTACTACATTTCGATCCAAAATTCAACGAAAAAATCCGACGGCGCGTGGATTTCTCTTTTTAAACTTACCAAAAATCACAAGGTTCCCTTTTTTTTTCTAAATGTGGCCACAAGCGTCGGTGAAGTGACGACTATTCTCATAACCATCGGTTAAGTGACAGCAAGCATCGCTTAAGTGATGACGCCTTTAATTGGTCAACTATTTAACATGGAAAGCATCGTTGCATATCTGATGCTTAGGTTCATTTGGTCAAAGCTATTAATCATTTGTGAAATGAAAAAATGTAAACAGGCCAGGCAATGCGGAATTGCAAAAAGATCATTAAATTAAATTAAATACAGAAGTCCAATCGCTACTTTCCTTCGCAGACACTCCATATATATATTTTCTATCATTCGAGTGTTTTGGGTTTTACTTCATAGCTTAGCGCAACAATGAAAGTTCTGCAACTACAAATCTCTGTACAACAAATACAACAGCATGTTTCTCACCAGGTTGGTTTCTCTTGATCTTCGTCCTGAGCCCTCATTTGCATACATTTCGCAGTTAGAAGCCTCTTCTGGGTTTTGATTGGTCTTGGGGTTTTTAGGAGCGAGTATTTCAGAGGAGTCAACACCTTTTCTCCAGAAGGGCGTCGAATACGCCATGGAAGCAATCAAGGTTCAATACATTTCTCTATTTATTGAAAACCCATCCATTCTTTTGCTTTTCAATCCGTGATCTGACATTTTATTTTACTTTATTTGCAGCTTGGTTCCACTACAGTGGGGTTGAAAACAAAATAGGGAATCATACTGGCAGTGGAGAAACGTATCACATTGCCTTTGCTGGTTTGATTCTTTATTTAATCTATTGGTTTTCATTTCATGCCTTCTATTTTAACAGCAAGGTTAGATCCAAAAAATGAATTTGATGTAACCATAAACCCTAAATCCCTATCTCTAGAGAGGACCCGAGCTCTAGAAGACCAAAGAGACCTGGCTTCTTTAATTGGGGCTAATACCGTGTTAACCTTTGGATTGTTTTAAATTCCTCTTTAAAGTACCGGGCCATTAATAACAATGGAAATATTGAAGGTTGTGTGCTATGAAAGATATGCTCCAGAAACTAGAAAGGATAATCTTGGGTGGAAAGGTGGATATTTTTATGTGCTTCACGTGTAGAATAGAAATAATTGAAATATTGTCAGGGTGGGTTGTGGTCAAGGGGTAAACATAGTGAGCTTTCAAATGCAGCTAATTGTTGTGCTATACTATGATATTGATAATTAATTGAGTCTATGTGGTTTATTCTAGGAAAGTATCTCAACAGACAAGGCCCACGATGCAGCTCATCGTTGTCGACGATGTTAACAATCAGTGTTATGATATGTGTTTTAGTAGCAACGCTATACCCATGAAATGAATTTGATATACCCATAAACTCTAAATCCCTAACTCTAGGGAGGACCCAAACCCTAGAAGACTGAAGAGAGCTGGCTTCTTTAACTGGGGATAAATACTGTGGTAACCTTTGGACTGTTTTAAATTCCCGGACCATTAATAACGATGACAATATTGAAAGGTTGCGTGCTATCTAATATATGCACCACAAACTTGCGAGGATAATCCTGGGTGGATAGGTGGATATTTTTCTGTTTTTCACGTGTAGAATAGAAATACTTGAAATATTGTCAAGTGGTAAACATGGTTAGCTTTCTCCACAGAGACCTGAGTTCACCCATGTAGCTAATTGTTGTGCTATTCCGCGATATTGATAGTTAATTGAGTCTATGTGGTTTATCCTAGGCAGTTATTTCAATCGACAAGGCCCACGATGCTGCTCATCTTCGTTGGCAATCTATGTTATGACAATCAAATACTCGCTCATACATTTAACTATGGAAAAGGGCTTCCTTAAATACAACAATTAGCTACTTGCGAGGATAATCCTGGGTGTAAAGGTGGATATTTTTCTATTTTTCACGTGTAGAATAGAAATACTTGAAATATTGTCAAGTGGTAAACATGGTGAGCTTTCTCCACAGAGATTTGAGTTCACCCATGTAGCTAATTGTTGTGCTATCCTGCGATATTGATAGTTAATTGAGTCTATGTGGTTTATCATAGGCAGTTATTTCAATCGGCAAGGCCCACGATGCAGCCCATCTTCACTGGAAATATATGTAATGACAATCAAATACCCACTCATACATTTAACTATGGAAAATGGCTTCCTTAAATACACCTTTGTTCAGAACAATTACTTGTAAAATTCTTGTGATTATTGTGAATCTGAGTTTATTTTTGTGCAGGTAAAGCACATGGTGCATAGGTAGCTCTGTGTTTCATAGCCAACCATGTTCTTGCTGTGGTTTGTGAGAGGACCACACAGGTCTCTCACTAATATTTGGATGTTGCAGTTCACCTGCTCATGTTTTTTCTCATAGTGGCCCCAATGACCTGGTGCATTCTCCAAATCACTTGACCCAATGGGTTAATGGTAAAATCCCATTGGTTTGCTTATGTGTGCCCCAAAGGAAAGCCAGGCCTCACTCAGGATATTGCATATGATGTGATCCACGTGCTTGTGCTCATTACTGAGATTTTTGTTGATAGTCCTAAGGACCTAATCTTTATCGGAGTTAGTAATCTTGCAGCTGATGCCCTTCCACTTGCAATTTATTGCCAAATGCCATTTGATTGGCTGAGAATGCAGTGACTACTTTGAGTGCATAAATATACGAGGGACTTATGCTATTTGTATTTTGTAGTATGAAGTTGTAAAATGTAGCAAATATATTCTAATGATCTACATGAATGATATTTTTCATTTTGGACTTTCCAGCCTTTTTCTTCCAGAACATGATTGAAATTACGTACCTTAATTCAAAATGAGAAATCGAGACCAATAACTAAGCTTCCTAAAATGACATTGACATAGCGTGTTGTAAAATAATACCATATCTGCAATTTTACACTTGGTTAAACAGAATGCACTCTACTTTTATAGTTGTCCATTTGAGGCCACACAGGTTAAACAGAATGTCCTCTATTTCATCATGCTTTTTTTACAACTCTGTATAGTACACATGTGAGTGAGATGGGAGATTAGTCTTGGACAAGGGAATCCCTATTTCAAGTAATGTAATAATATCTGTATCACCAAAGTATCCATAATGAAACCCTCATAGCTCTGCATGTTATAATTATAACAGTGATGATTGGTTTGGTCATATTTCATATAAGCATAGAGGCTGTTAGGATCTTAATGGCCAATTAAACCCATATTTTTTCAGAGACAACCATTATTCAAATTTCCAGTTAAATATTATTCAGATCTTGGTAGTTGCCACTATTTCCTTTGGTGTTCTGATTCCTGACCTGGTAAAGAAACCTGTTAACGGAAATATATACTCAGTATAGATGCATGCTACAAAAAAACTATTGGAAACAGAGAACTAATATCTATTCAGGATTTTTAAAATTCACAATCAAGGAGAAAATTTTAATTGTTAAAAATGTATTTACAATAACATGTCAAACCAACTTCTACAGCTTGAAAAGTTAAGCTCAGTGTGTCTCTACTTCTTCACCTGTGTATCCATATAAGGGAGGTTAGGTCCCTACTCTAACCTCCTTAATTTGTGGTACATAGGCGCAGGTCAATTAATGTATGAGGTCATCTCCTTTGAGTAAGGCCAGTTAGTTAATAAATTTATGAGGCTAATTCTTGGAGCAAGGTTAGTTAGTCAATAATGTATGAGGATATCTTTTTTGAGTTAGGTCAATTAGGTAATTGATGCAAGGTTAATCACAGAAAAAGGGTTGTTTTAATTAAATAAATAACATTCGTATAAGAGAGGTTAGGGACCTACTCTTGTGGAAATTGAACCCAGTGATCGATTAATTTTACTCACAACAATTATCAATTGAACATGCAAAATCACTCACAAAAGAGACTGAATAATGAGTTGAACACTAAACTGTATTGAATAAGTGTACAATAGCCAACCCTGTAACATAATAGGTTGCTGCATTAAATAATTACATAGGCCCGATTCGAATGCATGAGGAGACAATTCGAATCTAGTCAAAAGAAGGCTTACCAAAATTAAGCAAATCCCCCATAGGTGCAAAAAGTTGTTTCCAAATCAGTCATGGAGCTCACGAATTGGAAAAAGTGCTTAGGAAATCTAAAGAGTGATGGAATGAAAACTCATACATGCTTTTCCAAGGAGAAAAGAGTGGAGGATGTAGAGGACAAAAAACTAGTTCACCTCACCTAGTCAAATTTTCCCAATTGCCTTAAAGCACTGAAAAAGCAGAAGGGCACCTAGGAGACCAGGAATAAAGTAGAATTGATTCCTTGAGGTTTCCCAAGTGCTACATGAGTCAAATTAGGAAATTTGGACCACTATGGATAGGTAAATGACAACTTGCATAAGGTGGGACACATGAACTAGGCAAATAAGACAAAAATAATTAAATTAATGTCTAAGGTAGCTAACTATGGGTTGATTATTCTAACAGCCCCCCTTAAACCTAAATTATGAGTAATATATCATAAAATATAGGGCCTAGCAACAAGTCTTAGTCACCCTTTACATACTGCATGTCCATTTAACCAAGGAAAGAGGAAAAAACCACATGGGAAAATCCTCCCTTAAACATGGACTGTAAAACAAAGTTTGGAAATCTTGTCTTTCACTCATGCTTCATAGCATGATCAGCAATCCCCAACAGTGATTTGAGATTGCTGAAGGTATTCTCACAAAATGATTTGGTGAAGATATCAGCTACTTGTTCTGAAGATGAACAGAAGAGTAGGTGAATGGTGCTATCATGCACAAGCTCTCTGATGTAGTACATATGGATCTCAATGTGTTTGGCTCTCTGCTTCTGAACTGGATCTTTGCAGATTTGAATGGTGCTCTGGTTATCACAGTAGATGGTAGTTGAGTGCTCTGATTCGAAGCCATACTCTCCAAGTAAACCCTGCAACCATAAACATTGAGTTGCTGCATTAACAACTCCTCTGTACTCTGCTTCTGTAGATGAGAGTGCAATGGCACTCTGTTTCTTGCTTGACCAGCTGATTGGCCCTTTTGCAAGCATGAACACATATCCTAATGTGGACTTTCTGTCTGTGCTATCACCTGCCCAATCACTATCAGTAAACCTAATCAAATCAAGATCATATTTTGCTTTATAGAAGATCCCATGTGTCCTTGTTCCCTGAACAAAGTTAAGGATCCTTTTGGTTGCTTTCTAATGGATCTCATGAGGCTGATCCATGTATCTAGAAGCCATACTTACTACATAAGAAAGATCAGGTCTAGTATGTGTACGATACAACAAGCATCCAATCAATTGCCTATACAGTGTATTGTTTACCATAGGTGAAGAATCAGCTTCTTCCAGCTTCACTCCTGAAAGGAAAGGAGTCTTGCTTGGATTGCAGTCCTTTATTTTGAATTTGTTCAACAAGTCCAAGGCATATTTGGACTGGTGCACCTTGATTCCAGCTTTGGTTTGAGCAATCTCAAGCCCCAAAAATTGGCTTAAGAGCCCCAAATATGTCATGGAGAAGGCTTGGTTCATTGCACCCTTCAAGGAAGAAATCTCATCCATTGAGCTTCCTGTAACGAGAAGGTCATCAACATATAACACAAAGATCATTAATGAACCATTAATTAACTTCAAATAGACATTTGGATCTGATTTGCACCGAACAAAATTCAGTGATAGCAAGAAGCTATCAATCTTGGCATACCAAGCCCTGGGGGCTTGCTTTAGCCCATACTATGGAAATTGAACCAGGTGATAGATTAATTTTACTCACAACAATTAACAATTGATAATGCGAAATCACTCACAAAAGAGACTGAAATTGGAGCTGAACACTAAACTGTATTAAATCAGTGTACAATAGCCAACCCTGTATAATAATAGGTTGCTGTATAAATAAAATACATCAGGGATTCAAATGCATGAGGAGAAATTCGAATCTAGCATAAAGCAGGCTTACTAAAAATAAGCAAATCCCCCATAGGTGTAAAAAGCTGATCCCAAATATGTCATGGAGCTCACGAATTAGCAAAATGGATGAGACAAGCTAAAGAGTGGTGGAATGGAAGCTCGTACATGCTTTTGCATGGAGAAAAGAGTGGAGGATGAAGAGGACAAAAAACTAGTTCACCTCACCTAGTCTATCTTTTCTATTTTCCTTAAAACACTGAAAAAACAGGGAATAAAGCAGAAAAAGCAGAAGGGTGCCTAGGAGGCCAGGAATAAAGTAGATTTGATTCCTTGGGCTTTCCCATGTGCTACATGAGTCAAATGACACAAGTTTGACCACTATGGATAGGTAAAAACAACTTGCACAAGGTGGGACACATGAACTAGGCTAATAAGACATAAATAATTAAATTAATGTCTAAATGGGTAAAATATGGGTTGATTATTCTAACACCCCCCATTAAGCCTGACTTATGAGTAATATATCAGAAAATTATAGGGCCTAGCAACAACGCTTAGTCACCCTTTACATACTGCATGTCCATTTAAACAAGGAAAGAGGCAAAACCAACTTGGGAAAATCCTCCCTTAAACATGGACTGTAAAACAAAATTTGAATCTTGTCTTCACTCATGCTTTCACAGCATGATTAGCAATCCCCAGTAGTGATTTGATATTGCTGAAGGTCTTCTCACAAAATGCTTTGGTGAAGATATCAGCTACTTGTTCTGAAGATGAACAGAAGAGTAGGTGAATGGTGCCATCATGCACAAGCTCTCTAATGTAGTGCATATGGATCTCAATGTGTCTGGTTCTCTGCTTCTGAACTGGATCTTTGCATATTCGAATGGTACTCTGGTTATCACAGTAGATGGTAGTCGAGTACTCTGGTTTGAAGCCACACTCTCCAAGTAAACCCTGCAACCATAAACATTGAGTTGCTGCATTAACAACTCCTTTGTACTCTGCTTCTGTAGATGAGAGTGCAATGGCACTCTGTTTCTTGCTTGACCAGCTGATTGGCCCTTCTGTAAGCATGAACACATATCCTGATGTGGAATTTCTATCTGTGCTATCATCTACCCAATCACTGTCAGTAAATCCAATCAAATCAAGATCAGATTTTGCTTTATAGAAGATCCCATGTGTCCTTGTTCCTTAAAAAAAGTTAAGGATCCTTTTGGCTGCTTTCCAATGGATCTCTTGAGGCTGATCCATGAATCTAGAAGCCACACTTACTGCATAACAAAGATCAGGTCTAGTATGTGTCAGATACAACAAACATCCAATCAATTGTCTAAACAGTGTATTGTTTACCATAGGTGAAGAATCAACTTCTTCCAGCTTCACTCCTGAAAGGAAAGGAGTTTTGCTTGCTTTGCAATCCTTCATTCTGAATTTTTTCAGAAATTCCAAGGCATATTTGGACTGGTGCACCTTGATTCCAGCTTTGTTTTGAGCAATCTCAAGCCCCAAAAATTGACTTAAGAGCCCCAAATCTGTCATGGAGAAGGCTTGGTTCATAGCTCCTTTTAAGGAAGCAATCTCAGCCTTTGAGCTTCCTGTAATGAGGAGGTCATCAACATATAACAAAATGATCATTAATGGACCATTAACTAACTTCAAATAGACATTTGGATCTGATTTGCACCGAACAAAATTCATTGATAGCAAGAAGCTATCGATCTTGGCATACCAAGCCCTTGGGGCTTGCTTTAGCCCATACAATGACTCTCTCAACCTGCACACAAGAGGAGGGTTAGTAGCAAAAACTTGAGGCTGCTGCATATATATCTCTTCAGTGAGATCTCCATTCAGGAAGGCACATTTTACATCCATGTGATGTACCTCCCATTGCCTTGAGGCTGCAATGGCTAAGGCTAGCCTAATGGAATCCATCTTTGCCAGTGGGGAAAAAGTCTCATTGTAATCTATGCCATGAACCTGTGAGTATCCCTTGGCTACCAATATGGCCTTGTACTTCAGTGGTGAACCATCAGCAGCAAATTTGGTCTTATAGACCCACTTACACTGTACTAGTTTTCTCCCTGGAGGAAGATCCACTAGCTCCCATGTGTTGCTCTTTTGGAGTGAGCTGAACTCCTCCTTCATGGCTGTTTTCCATCTTGGACCTCCTGCTGCTTCTTCATATGTTTGAGGATCAGAATCCACCATCAAATAGTATTTTTCAGCAAACATAGGATCCTTCATGCACAGACCACTCTCAAATTGAGATCTAGTCCTCCTTGGGTCATTGGGATCCCCAGCTAGCTCTCCTACTGCATGTAGTGTCTTGGCTGCCCATTTTGGCCTTGTAGGGATGTTAGGGTCTGCAATAAACTCATATCCATCAGACAAATCAGAATCAGCATGTTCAACAAAATCTTTACTTACTTCTTGAGGTTCAGGTGGTGAAGAGGCTTCACCAACTTCCACTGCTGCAAGGGGTTCTTCTTCAAACTGAACACACCTTTCAATGAAGGCACATACAACACATTGCTGAACTGACCATGATCAAGATCTATCCTTCATTTGCCTAAACTTTCAGTGAGAGATTCATCTCCCAGTACTATAGATGGTCCTTTTGACTTGTCCAGTGAGGAGAAGGCCTCCTTAGTCGAAACCATGTGTCTTGAAGCTCCAGAATCAATGATAAAAATGGGTGAGATTGATGTGCCAGCAACTAGAGCATGAACTCTCTCTCTGTCATCTGAACTTGATCCTCCTTCTCTCTTCTTTGAGATTTCTGGAAGGGAGATGCCATTCTTCTCCAGGAGTTGGGTTAGCATGTCTATCTGCTTTTTCATACAAGATATTTCAGAGTGATTTCCCTTATTGCAGTATGCGCACTTGTTCATTTCACCTTTGTTTTTCTTCTTCTGGTAGTTTTTCTTTGGACCTTGTAGATCCTCCAGAGACTGTTTCTTGTCTCTCTTTTTCTCAGGTGGATTTTTAGCTTTCTTTTTGCTTTTTGAATCCACCTTCAAATCTCCAGCAATAAAAGCTCGATCTTTGGATGGTTTGATGGTGCCCATCATCACCAGCTTGTCCTGTTCTTGTGTGAGAGATTCCATGAAATCTGCAAGGCTAGGAATCTTCCAGGTTTGAGTTGTTAGTTTTGTGGCATAGAAGGTCGAAACAAACACTGAATAATCAGGGCCTAGCTTTGAGAGGATGGCCAGTATGAGCTGATCATCTTTCTTTTCAATACCACACTGTTTCAGCTGCAAAACTAGTGCTTTGAACTTGGAGAAATATAGCTGCAGGGATTCAAAGCTATTTGGACTCAGAGAAATCAGTTCATTTTTTATTTGATGTCCCCTCATCTCATCTGTCTTTCCAAAAATATCAGCAAGCTTCTCCCATACTTCATTCGGTGATGTCAATCCATCAAGATGGAAAAAGGAGGTCTCTGGAAATACTCAGACACAGGAGGCCATAAGCCTCATCCCTCCTATTGTGCCATTTTATCTTCTCTACAGCTGCATTGGGCTCTGCTTCTATTTCCATAGTCACCCTGTAGAGGCCTTTCTCTCTCAATAGTATCTCCATCTCTGCTTTCCATTCAAAGAAATTCAAGGGAGTCAAGATAGTTTTCTGTGATTGATCCATAGCTTAGAAAATCTGTCCCGGCTGTCAATAGAAGGCTCCCAGTCACTGATGTCGAACCTGAATTTTTTTTTTGAAGGAGAGATAACAATATACAATGGCTTTGATACCATGCAGAAATTGAACCAGGTGATAGATTAATTTTACTCACAACAATTAACAATTGATCATGCAAAATCACTCACAAAAGAGACTGAAATTGGAGATGAACACTAAACTGTATTAAATCAGTGTACAATAGACAACCCTGTATAATAATAGGTTGCTGTATAAATAAAATACATCAGGGATTCGAATGCATGAGGAGCAATTCGAATCTATTATAAAGCAGGCTTACTAAAAATAAGCAAATCTCCCATAGGTGTAAAAAGATGATCCCAAATCTGTCATGGAGCTCATGAATTAGCAAAATGGCTTAGGAAAGCTAAAGAGTGGTGGAATGGAAGCTCATACATGCTTTTGCATGGAGAAAAGAGTGGAGGATGAAGAGGACAAAAAACTAGTTCACCTCACCTAGTCTATCTAGCTTTTCTATTTGCCTTAAAACACTGAAAAAATAAGGAATAAAGTAGAAAAAGCAGAAGGGCGCCTAGGAGGCCAGGAATAAAGCAGATTTGATTCCTTGGGCTTTCCCATGCGCTACATGAGTCAAATGAGGAAATTTTGACCACTATGGATAGGTAAAAGACAACTTGCACAAGGTTGGACACATGAACTAGGATAATAAGACATAAATAATTAATCTAATGTCTAAATGGGTAAACTATGGGTTGATTATTCTAACACATACAATGAATTTCTAAACCTACACACAATAGAAAGGTTAGTAGAAAATCCTTGAGGCTTCTGCATATATATCTTTTTAGTGATATCTCCATTCATGAAGGTGCGTTTTACATCCATGTGATGTACCTCCCATTGCTTTGAGGCTGCAATGGCTAAGGATAGCCTGATGGATTCCATCTTTGACACTGGTGCAAAGGTCTCATTGTAATCTATGCCATGAACCTGTAAGTAGCCCTTGGCTACCAATCTGGACTTGTACTTTAGAGGTGAACCATCAGCAACAAATTTGGTCTTGTAGACCCACTTACACTGAACTAACTTCCTCCCTAGGGGAAGATCCACTAGCTCCCATGTGTTGCTCTTTTGGAGTGAGATGAACTCTTCCTTCATGGATGCTTGCCATATTGGATATCCTACTGCTTCTTCATATGTTTGAGGATCTTATTCCACCATCAAATAGCATTTCTCAACAAACATAGGATCCTTCATGCACAGACCACTCTCAAATTGAGATCTAGTCCTCCTTGGGTCATTGGGATCCCCAATTAGCTCTCCTGCTGCATGTAGTGTCTTGGATACCCATTTTGGCCTTGTAGGGCTGTTAGGGTCTGAAATAAACTCATCACTATCAGACATATCAGAATCAGCATGTTCAACAAACTCTTCACTTACTTTCAGAGGTTCAGGTGGTGAAGAGGTTTCTCCAACTTCCACTGCTGCAAGGGGTTCTTCTTGAAACTGAACACACCTTTCGATCAAGGATTTGTTTGTGCTCAAATTTATCAGTTTGTACCCTTTTGAATCTTCAAAGTATCCAACAAATAGACACTCTTGGCTTTGGGTATGCAAAGCCTTTCTCTTTTCTATTGGAATTCTAGCCCAAGCCCTTGAGCCAAAAATCCTAAAATGGGTCACATCTGGCTTGTGCCCACTCCATGCTTCAAAAGGAGTCATGCCATCAAGATGTTTATGAGGCACCCTATTCTAGATATAGGCTGCACAGTTGATAGCTTCGGCCCAGTACTTTGGTGGCAAATTTTTGGCCTCCATCATGCATGTTGCCATCTCCTTCAGTGATCTGTTCTTTCTCTCAGCAACACCATTCTGCTGTGGTGTGTAAGGGATAGAATGCTGCATCTGCACAATAATTAATAAACTTAGACTTGATATACTCACCACCATTTTCATATCTGAGGACCTTGAGTTTCCTCCCAGACTGGTTTTCAACCAAAGCCTTAAAGACTTTGAAGAGGCCAAAAACTTCAGACTTGTGTTTCAGGAAGTAAACCCTGCAATACCTGGAAAAGTCATCTATGAAAGTCAATGCATATTTGGCCTGACTCATGGACATATGAGGGAATGGGCCAGCAACATCACTGTGTATAGGCTCGAGGGGTGCAGAGGTTCTCTCATGAGTATCTCTCTCAAATTTATGCTCTGGGTGTTTTCCTAGGATAGAACCTTGGTAGACTCCTTTGGAAAATTTTATCTTGGGAAACCCTATGACCATCTCTTTTTCACTAAGATCAGCAATATACTTGTAATTTAGGTGGCCAAATATTTTATGCCAAAGCTTGCTTGCTTCATTAGCATGAATCAGAAGAGCAGAGGGGTTTGAGTAGGGTAGGAAGTGTGAGAACATGTATACCTTCTGAGCATGATTCACAACTCCTTTTGCAATGACTTTACCACTTGAGATCTCTGTGATCTCAACTTCATCAGGGGAGAATATGACCTTCTTTGGAGACCCAGTGTGAGTCATCTGGTACACTGATAAGAGGTTGGAGGCAAGACCAGGCACATACAACACATTGCTGAACTGACCATGATCAAGATCAATCCTCCCTTTGCCCAAAATTTCAGTGAGAGAGTAATCTCCTAGTACTATAGGTAGTCCCTTCGAAATGTCAAGTGAGGAGAATGCCTCCTTGGTCGAAACCATGTGTCTTGAAGCTCCAGAATCAATGATAAAACTGGGTAAGCTTGATGTGCCACCAACCAATGCATAAACTCTCTCTCTATCATCTGAACTTTATCCTCCTTCTCTCTTCTTTGAGCTATCTGGAAGGGAGATGCCATTCTTCTCCAAGAGTTGGGTTGGCATGTCTATTTGCTTCTTCATACAATAGCTTTCAGTGTGATTGCCCTTATTGAAGTATGCACACTTGCTCATTTCTCCTTTGTTTTTCTTCTTCTGGTAGTTCTTCTTGGAACCTTGTGGCTCCTCTGGAGACTTGTTCTTGTCTCTCTTTTGCTCACGTGGCTTTTTAGCTTTTTTTTTGCTTTTTGAATCCACCTTCAAATATCTAGCAACCAGATCTTGGTCTTTGGATGGTTTGATGGTGCCAATTATCACCAGGTTGTCCTGTTCTTGTGTGAGAGATTCCATGAAATCTACAAGGCTAGGCACCTTCCAAGTTCGAGCTCTCAACTTTGTGGCATAGAAGGTCGAAACAAACACTGAATAGTTAGGGTCAAGCTTCGAGAGAATGGCCAAGACCAGCTGATCATCCTTCTTTTCGATCCCACATTATTTTAGCTGCAAAACAAGTGCTTTGAACTTGGAGAAATAGAGTTGCAGTGATTCAAAGCTATTGGGACTCAGGGAAATGAGCTCATTTTCAATTTGATGTCCCCTCATCTCATCTGTCTTTCCAAAAAGATTAGTAAGCTTCTCCCATACTTCATTCAGTGATGTCAATCCATCAAGATGGAAAAGGAGGTCTCTGGAAATACTCAGACACAAGAGACCATAGGCCTCATCCCTCCTGTTGTGCCATTTTATCTTCTCTGCAGCTGCATTGGGCTCTGCTTCTGTTACCATAGTCACCCTGTAGAGGAATTTCTCTCTCAACAGTATCTCCATCTCTGCTTTCCATTCAAAGAAATTGAAGGGAGTCAATATGATCTTCTGAGATTGATCCATAACTTAGAAATTTGTCCTGGCTGTCAGTAGAAGGCTCCCAGTCACTGATGTTGAACCTGCAAAAAAATTTTGAAGGAGAAAAATTGATCTACAATGGATCTGATACCATGTGGAAATTGAACCCAGTGATAGATTAATTTTACTCACAACAATTATCAATTGAACATGCAAAATCACTCACAAAAGAGACTGAATAATGAGCTGAACACTAAAATGTATTGAATAAGTGTACAATAGCCAACCCTGTAACATAATAGGTTGCTGCATTAAATAATTACATAGGATATTCGAATGCATGAGGAGGAAATTCGAATCTAGTCAAAAGCAGGCTTACCAAAAGTAAGCAAATCCTCCATAGGTGCAAAAAGATGTTTCCAAATCAGTCATGGAGCTCACGAATTGGAAAAAGTGCTTAGGAAATATAAAGAGTGATGTAATGACAACTCATACATGCTTTTCCAAGAAGAAAAGAGTGGAGGATGTAGAGGACAAAAAACTAGTTCACCTCACCTAGTCAAACTTTCCCAATTGCCTTAAAGCACTGAAAAAGCAGGCAATAAAGCAGAAAAAGCAGAAGGGCACCTAGGAGACCAGGAATAAAGCAGAATTGATTCCTTGGGGTTTCCCAAGCACTACATGAGTCAAATTATGCAAGTTGGACCACTATGGATAGTTAAATGACAACTTGCATAAGGTGGGACACATGAACTAGGCAAATAAGACAAAAATAATTAAATTAATGTCTAAGGTAGCTAATTATGGGTTGATTATTCTAACAACTCTAACTTCCCTACTTTGTGGTAGTTAGGAGTTGGCCAATTAAAATATGAGGCCATCTTCTTTGAACAAGGCTCATTAGGTAATTGATATGTGCTTACTAAATGTGAAAGGGTTGTCTTTATTAAATCAGGCCCACTAGGTGGTGGGTAGTAGGTATTCATTAATGATTGGGACATAGTTAGGGTTTTACTAGTGAGATATGATATATAGAGGTAGGAGGCTATGTAATTTCTGGCCAAGTATTTTCACTGTATTGGAGCTCTGCTGATTCGGAGGTTGCCCCCTTGAAAAGGTTCATGAACAATGCTCTCTTTTCTGGATTATAATTTTAAGGGTTTACATTCTGAAGGTTCAATATCATTGTTTCTCCTATTTTACTTTCTGCATTTTATGTTTCTTCAGATATTTCTCATAATTTACTACTTTTTCTGATTAAGTATTAAAGTACACCACAGAATCCCTGTTTATATAATCCTATTTTGTATCACCAAAGTATCCATGATGACAACCTTACAAGTTATAGGTTTGCTGCAAGCTATGAACAGGATGATTTTTGATTGCTTCCATGGGTTTTTTCATGAGTTTATTATGAATATAACATTGGTAAATGGTCATATATCATACACACATAGATCCTGCTGGGATCCTAATGGCCAATTAAACCCCTCTATTTTTAGAGACCCATTATTCAAATTTCCAATAAAATTTTGTTCAGATTTGGTTGTTGCCACTATTTCCTGTTGGGTTGTGACTAGGCAATGAGACCTGTTAACTGTAATATATACTCATTATAGATTCTTGCAAAACATACACCATTGTAATCGGAAACTGAGAACTAATATCTATTCAAGATTTTTGGAATTGACTATTAAGGAGAAAATTGTAAAGGTTTGTGGACATAGCAAACACCAGTCACTTGAGGCTCTTTACAGTGAAGAAATTAAGTCACTTAAATAGGCTTCCTTCACATGAATAGCATGTGCCACTATAAACCACTTACAGTAAACCTACCCATGATTGAGTCAAGATACTTAACAACCCCACCTCTAAGTTTATTTGGAAATCCAGGATTATTATAATAGCCCCAATAATTCTCACGTAAAGTGAATTTTCAACCTACATAGATGAATCCCTAAATCAAGGTCTTCACATGTGATATATTCACGTTATTCCACGTGGCCTCTGTGTGCTTCCATCAATGCTTGCTTCAACCACTGGAATCTTTTCAACACTGAGTCAGAACTTCTTGAGCGAAAAATTTCTAATTTGCCATCCGTAGGATGAACCCCACAACAACAACTGCAAATTTGCTTCCTCTTTCATTCACCATTCCAGCCTACTGGAAAACTGTCATGCTTTCTAAGAGATCCTTCCTTCTATATCAAAATTTAACCTGATAAATTCTATGCCCTTTCTCCATCACTCTCGTTCTCAGACCACTCTTGTGAGAGAGTCTAGGTCTATACTCTACTTGGGTTTTTATACCATATAAAATCAACAAAAGAAAAAAGTAGAAATAACAAGCACAAATAAAATCCAAGATTTATGCTGGAAACCCTTTAATTGGGAAAACTAACTTCCAATTGATATATTTAATATTTATTATCCTTGGGCCAATCCATCCCATACCAACCATTTGAGGCACTTTACAATGGAGACAAAAGTCACACACTATTAAATGGAGACAATTGTCAATAAGCCATTTAAATAGGCTTCCTTCACATGAATACCATGAACTAAAACTGTGTGTCATTGTAAACCATGTGCGGCAAACCCACCCTTTTCTGAGTCAAGATTAACTTAACAGTTTTGATGTCAAAGAGGAAATCTAAAGGGCATTTAATTTGATGCATAGGTTCTTATGGTTGTACAGAAAGTTAGGATAATATATAAAAAAATTTTGTAAAGCTGTGAAATCTATTAATCTGAAAAAACAAAAATTACAACCTCTGCCCTAATTACTCTGTGGAAAAGGAAAGAAATCATACTAAATTTTTGACAACCTCTGCATGGCATACTTTCTCTCTAAACAATCCTGGCTATGGATGCTAGGAACAACCACAAAGTGTATTGCATCCAGCTGCAACATGCAAACAAATAGATTAAATACTGCTTCCAAGTGTTAATGGATGGGGAAAAGCCTCAAGTCGCATCTATTCCTCATACATCAACTACTGGTTACCAATTCTAGGATTGATACCTTCCAATAATAACTCCTTGCAGCATTGATATTGGTGTAGAAGACTCCCCTTTCAAACCTATTTATGTTTCCAGCCTATTCATTTACTAAACTGCTGCTATCTCACTGCTTTATCATAATGTTTATTACAGCCAACCACCAGACAGGCTATTGCTTATCACTTGTAACCACGGAATGTGCTGAAAGATGTCTAAATTAAAGCACTAAAGTGATTTATGGCATTGACGACTCCTGTATGGATTAGAAACAATCACTATGCCACCTATCTTCCTTGAATATTTCAATTGCATGCAGATTTGATAAGGAAAAGTCATCCTCCAAATAAAAACTGTCAATAATAACCCAGTCTAATGAATTCCTCTTGAGGATAAAGTTCCAAAAAAAAAAAAACTTGCCAGTTATGAATGAAATCGAGCTATGGATTGAAATTGGCAGAATTAGCAAGTTTTCCAGCTTAGCAAAATTGCCAACTAAAAGGAGTTCGGATAAGCTTTTCTGCTTGTTATAGTTAGCATGAGCAATTTGATTTGGAGCTTTCTTGGCTTGGTAGAATTAAGAATTGGAGCTAGAGTTCAAGAATAAGAACTTTATTTAAGGCCTTTTGCTTTGTAAATTTTAGCAAAGGCAACTTGACCCAGGATTTTTTCCATGTTAAAGTTACAAGGATATTAAATATAAATGACAAGGAATATTAGGGTCATCGAAATAGCAAGGAACTAGTGATGATGAGGTTAGTAAACATGCCTAATATACCGGAGAGGTTAAACTAGGGTTGGGAGTGGTCAAATTAAAAACTCAAAGTCTCAAACCAAAGTTTTAGAAAGTCAAACTAAGCAAGAATGACAACTAAATACAACAAGTCAAATTACGGTTTTGCAAGTATTAGGGTTTTAGCATAAGGCAATTTGGAATCTCATATTAAGGGAAACCCTCCAGCTAGCTGCCATGTGTCACACTGAGAGGACAATCTACCTACTCAAAACTGCACTTGACTCATCATCCTTCGCCCACCAGAATTCTCAAACCACTCCACCATTGCACACTTGGAACCTTTATATTACAGCCTACACTTGCCAAAAATAGCACTGCTAAATATAGACATGCCCAAAAGAGCAGCATAGCTCCAAAAAAGTAGAAAAAAGCAGGAAAGACTGAATTTCCTCAATGCTGGTTTCTGGATGGCAACCACCAACCTACTTGGGAAGAGAGTGAAGCAGCAGGATAAGAAGAACAGAGAAAGCAAGAAAAAAACCTGTAATGCTTCATAATTCAAAATCCTAAATATGCCATATGTTGCCCTTTTGTTTTTCTAATTTTCCATATTTTAGACTTGTACACGGAAAACAAAAGCATCAAAGCATGTAAATATCAATTTGACTCTAATAATGGTTAAAATAGATGCTATTCATTATAATTACCTGAAGTAGGTAACACAATATGGAATATCCAGCCATGCTCTCAACAAAGTTTCTCTGCAGAAGAAGAATTTTTTTTATTAAACTCATGTCAAATGCGGAGAACTCTTACCCCATTCCCTTGTAGAATAAAAAAAACAGCCCAAAAACATAAGATCAAGCCACACAATGCACACAAATAGGACAGAAATGAAATTGTTGTTTAAATAAATATACTTTTAACTTTTTAAGTTTATGTTCAGTTCTGAAGTTACTTGTTTATAACTTTATAGTAGATTTAAAAAGTTTCAGGGATACAGACTCAATTTTGTAGAGTTTAATAACTGGGAACTTACTTAAGTCCAGCATATTGTTCAGCATTTTCCTAGTTGCTATCTAAAAATTACATCTTGAAGCTGTACAGGTCACACAGCATGAGGCCATACCGTCGCTTAACCGACGTTTAAGTTTTTATAATCCGTCGATTAAGCGACACCTGTAGATGTAAATGTTTTTAAAAAAAATTCGTCACCGTCTCTTAACCAACGTTTATGTTTTCATAATCCGTCGGTTAAGCGACGGGTTTCATTGTAGAAGCGACGGCCTGTAAGTGTAGTTTAAAAAAAAAAAAATTCTCCACCGTCGCTTACGTTTTCATTATCATCGTTTAAGCGACAGCTCAGTTTAAAGTTTAATATGAATTAGATGTCGGATAACCAACGATTTACATTTAACTGACGGTAAACTGAGCTGTCACTTAACCGATGGATTGGAAAGATGTCAGATAACCGACGAAAATCCACCGATGCTTAAAAAAAATCATAGTGTCGTACATGCGACAGGGAAGTGTCGAAAATCCGACAATACGGCCGTCATATTTTTGGTCGAAATGTAGTAGTGATGGGCACCTATGGATTGGAAATTAGAGAATTCCTATTGATGGAGAGATAATTCATAAAATCATAGGCTTGCCACAATTTTGTTTGTTGGGAAGCATGAAGATACGAAGCTGGCACAGTAGATGAAGGACCGCTTCGGCCTGATGAAGGGAAAGTGAGGATATCAAACCTCAAAAATTTGGCACCAAAACATTTGCTTCGCCACAGAACTTCTAGCATGCAAATTGATGCAGAAGTGTAGACCGAGTGAAGTACCTGCCCTGATCGTCAGTATTGTTACGAACTGTGATGAAGGCTACAGTTACAATTGGGCACAGTACATTGCTATGGAATTCCTTGAAGATTTCCATGATGTGCAAAAGAAAGGTAGACCCTTTCACTACTCTTGGTTCTTAGTGCTTATTGCACTGGTAGGATGGAGAGAACCTACCGAGGCACAGTTTGTCAATGTGCCTCCGCATATGCCTGGCGCAGCAAGGTATGCATCTCTTTGGATGTCATAGGATAAATCCTCCCAGGAGATGATGAACTATGTGTTCACCTTTTACTCGATGAGTATCTCTTATGAGGTCCTGAAAACACCGCGGCTCAGTAACGAGCTATTTTCTCAGTATGCGGGAGTGGCCAACTTCAGGGCTGACATGCACCATGTATTCATCTAGGCCTGCACAGATAACAATTATAAATGGTCAAAGTTTCCATATGTGGTGACCGAGGAAGACATCCTCGCAGTAGTCAAGCAGTGGCCGGATGAATGGAGGAAGGATGTAGGAACAAAGCCCAACATACCAGTTTCACCAGTAACAGATGTAGGTGCAGGTCCTAGCCAGCCGTTGAAGAGTAACCCACCAGAAGAGAGCGATGAACAGAGTGAGTCACAGTAGAGCGAAGATGACCAGGGTGGAGATAGTGGAGCTGATGAAGAAGACGAAGAATCGTTCAAGACAATCTTTGACCCCAATCGCCCAGATAAGCGCAAGTCTCCAGAGGCAGAGGAAGTTGCTAAGCCTCAACCCAGAAAGAAAGCTAAAGCGTCAAAGGGAAAGAATATCGTCAAAGAGCCCATCATGATGATGGAAGAGCTTGATCAAGCTCTGATGAAGTCTATAGAAGTATTAACTCACAAATGGTCATAGTTTGCAGCTACGTATCTTGATGCGCTCACTGGCATAGTGCACCGAATCTCAGAACTGAAGGAGTTAGCAGAAAAATCAGCGACTAGCGCTGCAGCAAGCAGTGCCCTAGTAAGTGCGCAGCCAGATACAAGACAATGGCCAGCTAGAGATAACAGAGGTCAAGTGCCAAGTGTAGCCCTTATCATAACTGACAGAGCATCTCGTTCGCAGATGAGCATGACAGTTGGGATAGATTACACCAAGTTGTCTATGCTGGAGCTGCATATTTGTCAGTTGGCAATCATGAAGGAGATCCAAGCATGAGACAGCTACTCTCAAATACAGTTAGAGAATGCTGTGAAGCAGAGTGAGAGCCTCGCAGCGCAGTTGGAAGAAGTAGAACAGAGGAAGAGGGAAGCAGAAAGCAAGTAGGCTACACTAGCATGAGTATTGGATGAGGAATGTTGAAATCTCCTTGACTTTGACATGCAGGCTAAAGAATAATTGGAGCAAAGAATCGTTAAGCTGAAAGACTATGCACAACAATCTCAAGGCCAGGTCGAGAAGCTGAAAGCAGAGCATGAAGCTCAGATTGCGGAGCTTCAACTTTGCATCATTCCTGAGAGCCCACCAGAGGTCAGAGAACAACGCCGCAAAGATATTCAGGCCTCCGCAGCAAATATTTTAGATCTTGTGAGCAGTGCATAAAAGATGTTGGATGAAATATTCAAGGCCTGGGTGAACTTACAGGACAACCCAGAAGTCGAAAAGATGCAAGAAACCATCAAGCAACGACAGACAGAGCTAGACGCAGTAAAGGCAGAAATTAAGACATTGCCTCCCATGCAGAGGATGCTTCAGGTGAAGCATAGCAATGAAATCCAGTAAGAAATTGAGGCATACAGAAGGAAAGAGACACAGTTGGTGAACTCTATGCAACCCCTTATCAACAAGGCCTTGGAGTTGAGCACTGCTGCGGACATCCAGCTCAAGGTCTTGAAGGAGTATGATGCATTTGCACAGGAAAAGGCTAGCGAAGCATCGGCAGTAACACTGCAGGAGATAGTGGAGAAGGAGCAAACAGCCGAATATATCATGCGGAGCCTCAACAAGCAATTCACTATCTTCACCAACAAGATTCTCCCTCCAGAAAAATAGCAGAGTGTCCCGGGATAAGACACTGGTGAGTCGTAGGGGCCTGTTGGGGGTCGACCTTCAAGGTCTTTAATTTTGAAAACTCCGCAGTTTTGGTGCGAAGCTTGTAAGTAGAGTTGTGGTCCAAAATAGTCTTAGGGGTTTCGGGGTTGGTTCGAAGCCCTTGTTTTTGTAAATAACCCATGGTTTTTGGGGTGCCCATGGTTTAAGTCCATGGTATTGTAATAGTGCACTTGTATAAATAGGCAATTATGTAAAGGAGTTAGGTTAGGTTTTTGAAGGTTTTATGTTATGATGATAATTTGATGCGAAGAAGCTAAGATTTGTTTTTAGGGTTTCAAGCTAAGTCCCAGCTGTGTGCATGGACTACCTATGCAGCTAAGTGCACAGAGGGTTTTGAAGAATCTTAAGTCCTAGCTGAGTGCATGGACGACCTATCCAGCTAAGTGCGCAGAAGGTTTTGTAAGAAAGATTCTGCAACTAAGTGCATAGCTTTGGGTGATTGAGAAGATCTGCAGCTGAGTGCGTAGATCAGAACTGTGGTTTTGTAAAGAGTTGAATATAAATGCAGTTCTGTGGATGTAGCCCCTACACTGGGGTGAACCATGTATATCTTGTGTTGTGGTGGTTCTTTTTGTTTTTTTCTTGTTATGCTTTTATGTATATGATAAGTAGATAAGTGCTAAAGTAAGATAACTATTAAATATTAACTTCCCTGTGAATTCCCAGTTAAGGGTTAAGCAATAAACTGTCCTTTTATCTAACTGCGAAGCTATTTAAGTGAAGTATATAAGTATTCTTTGTTAATACTAAAGGTACAGTAATATCCCTCTTTTGCCTACAAAAACTTGATTCTGTGGCACCCCATAGCTGTTTCGGGTGAGACTGCAACCTATTCGTAGGTTGTTGCCGAAAGGGCCAACACTGTGGGTCTGTTTGTTGGTGCGAAGATAAAAGTATAGAACCCGAGTCTGCCTTGTGCCCAACATAGACATAAATTTGTATGTTATTTGAGATTATTTTTCATATAAAATTCTAAATTAGACTACATTGAAAAGATTGTTCTTGTTTTTTGTGTCTACTATGCCAAAAAATATGACATTATGAAGAAAAGTAAAAGAACACAAAGCCGCAATAGACAAGTATTCGATTAAATCATCAAATTTCACAATGCATTTCCCCACTATCATGACAAGTAAAGGTTGTGTATGGTGAAAGGTCCTGAAAATAGGTTCAGGGTTTGAGATTGTAACAATTTTTGGATTGGTCTATCTGGAAGAAAATGAAGGCATGACAGAAGCAAGTTTGATCGCCTATTTAGTGCCATGAAATTCTATGGTAGTGATTTTCTTGTTGATACAATGTAATGACAAATTGAATTCCCAATAACACTACTCACAACATTTACAGGAAACATATGAGGATCAATAATGTTCCATGAGTAGTAGAGGGTAATTTCCAAAGGACTTCTCTTCACAAAAATGATTTCGAAAGAATAAGGGAAGAATGCAAGATACAACAGTAGCTAAAGAAGATACTAGAATAGTTTTTGGTGATATCAAAGTCTATGTTCACCACAAGCTTAATAGGAACTCTATATATATATATATATATATATATATTTAAGAAAAGGATAAATAAAGGGAGCAAGGATAATTTACTGTTGACTTAAAAGTAGTTCGAAATCAGTGGACCTTTGTCTTTGCAATAGGAACAAAATATTTCTTAATATTATCATAAACCCTATTATAGTGTATGGTTGTGACATTTAGCGCTACAACCTATAGGGAATCATGGATAAAGATAGGATAATACATAATTTTTCTATAGATTAAAATTAAAGGAAATACACCCAATCCTATCCACCTAATAGAAGTGAGTCTTTCTCTCATTCAAGGAATGAAGATGATCACTAGCTACCTAATGTATAAAAAGAAGATAAACAACATATATCAAGACCAAAGGATTCTTATGATTGATTTAAGATCAAATAAAAAGTACACCCACAATGTGCAAATTCTTGGATAAACCAGCGAGGAATTAAGAAAGAGACCACTCTGCCCAATATCGAAAATATTTAAAATCTTATTACATGGAAATTTAAGGAGATATTGTGGTGCAATAAGGAATTAAAGGATTAGGAAAAATGAGATACTATAAGGAGGTGATCAACTCTAATATATAGGATCAAATCTCTCTCTCTCTCTCTCTCTCTCTCTCTATTTTAACTAGTGCAAAGAAGAAAAATAACATCATTAAAATTATATCAAATTCTCATGAGGTCCCTATTGAATTAAAGCATTCAATAATTCCTAAATGTTGTCAATCAAAATATTTTTTAATGTTTGTGAAACTAAGAGGGTTAAATATCAGAAGGATTTTCTATTAGAATGTATTGCATATGAACACCTACATTAGATTACATTATCAAAATATTTGATATAATACCTACTTTCTTGATGCAGCACGCACTTGGAGGGATCCTGGGTATAAGAATCACACTACAAAAGAACACAACAAACACCAGGAAATACAGCAAGGATTATGGCTTCTATTATTTGTAATCAGATTACATGAACAACTACAATCAGGGTTAAGTCCCTATTCTTAGGATCTCAACTACTAAAAAAATATTAGCTCAAAGCTTGTTACAATGGTTGTTCTTGCTCCGTGCGATCTAACCACCTGTTTTCACTACCTCTACCTCCATTTATACACTTTTTACACCACCATGTTTTCTCACTCTGAAATATTCTAGAAGCCTCTAGATTCCTCAAAAATTCTCTATGGCATGCATTGCTATCTAGAAGCTTCACAAATACAACCATTAATGCTCCAACTACTCCACCTACCTCCTTGTTGTTTTTTGGATTTTTTCGATCCACTCTCAATCGATACTCTTTGGATCTCATCCGTCACCTACTATGATGATCCTTTGCACCCTTATCTTTCTATCTATCAGCATTACCCTCAACCACAATGTTTTCTCTCTGAGTCTTATTCCATGTCATTGGTGTTAATCTGAATCCTTTATTTCACAATTTGGCTAGCTCTCGATTTTCCTTCCTTTCGGACTGGTTGGTATTCCCACTGAAAATTTGCACCTTATACATCATCTGTCACCTATAATTGACCTATATGAGTTGGGATCCTTGTGACTCATTCTGACTCGTCTTCATTCCATCATCAGTCGACATCATTCCCTTAGACTGGACTATACTCTAGTCTATCAGCTATCAGTGTCAAACTTTCCTCTTTTTAACTCTTCACCTTGACCCATCTTGTTGGCCTCCATATGAAACCTCTCCCTATTCTCCTTCCTATTTTTGCACTCATTAGCGACTCATATTCCCTAATCATGAAATGCTCGACATCATTTCCCCCTTGGTTTAGCCACTAACTTTCCTATCCCTTCGACTAGCTTATTTCCTTTGGCAATGACTTAGAATTCCATTCAAGTTGGCTCCTGGTGTGTTCATGACCATGTGGGTCTGCATCCCTTTCCTTCACATAGAAGTTATTCAATTCTTCTGCTATGACCACAATCATTCATCCTTATCCTTGTTGGTCTTGAATAGACCAGTTTCCTTTGCATACCTCCTCCATTTACTACTAGGTTCCCTGACCTATCCTTTTCGACTTCGAATTATTGTGATGCCAGAGCATCATGGCATGCCATCAATGTGATGATTGGTCACATTCTATGGCATATTTTTTTTTGTTTTGATGAGTCATAATTTGTTAGCACAAGTAGGAATGATGGCGAATCATGAATCCCTGCGTGGAGATCGAGCCATAGTTTGTTTTGTTGAGACAGGGACGTTTTCATCATGCTTTCTAGTGTTTGTTTTGGTGGAAAAACCACTCGATGGGGGAAGTAACCATTTAGCTTAAATAGGAAGCTTAGATAAGTAGAGGGGGTTATGCTCTTCAACATTAGAATTCTAAATTTGCAGAAAGACAGACAAACATGTGTCTAGTTTCACTTGTAAATATTTTTAATAGATTGAAGAAGATAGATGAGCTATGTGGTTGTGTGTTTTCTTAATAGGAAGAGTATATGTGTGTTTGCGGTGTTATTAGCCTCTATGCATTTACTTTTTGAACTGTGAATCCGTGAAAGTGACTTCGACGGTTTTCTGAACATCTGTGTGTTTCTATGAAATTATTGATTCAAGTGTTAAATTGTTGCTTGAATAGATGAAATAGATTGTAGATTCTTACATAAATTTTTAGGATAATTAATCTTAAATATTGTAGGATAGATTGATCGATTCCATGATCAATCGGTGCAACACACGGATTTTATGCCATTAACAAGTTTTGCAGAGAATGAACGGTGGAGATTGAGTCTACAGACGAAGATCTGATGGTCTAGGAGAGATCCACAAAGAAAGTTGCAAGGATGATACTGGATCTACAAATATCAGTGATATCTTCATTAAAGAGTAGATCGACGGTCATGGAGGAGGTCGCAAAGATCTGATAGTTGGAGAAATTGTGGAGGAAAAATTGCAAAAGGAAAGTTGCAAGGGAGAAACTTTGGAAAGTTGACATCCCGCATCCCGCAACCTACTTACAGAAAATATGTTGTGGTAGGGAAGGTACAGGGGAGAAACTTTGGGAGGTTGACATCCCACATCTCGCAAGAACTTGCGAAAAGGCTATTACGGAAGAAGAATTGCAGGGAGGAAGTTTAGAGAAGAATTTGGCCGAGGGATAAATCTGGTCATCCTGCTAAGTGTAGGAGCCATCAGATCCTGGAGGTGCTAGTTGGTTTGGCTGTGGTTGATCCCACCTGCACTAATTTTGGTATAAAAGTGAGGAGAAGCTTGTGTGAGAGATAAGTGTTTTATTTGAATCCTGGAAAGAGCAAATAAGAGTGCTCAAGAGGTTCTAGATAGAGGACCAGCATTACCAAAATATGAAGTACAGAGAAGGGGATTGGTGAGGTAATTTGTAGAAGTGTGAAAGAGAGTTGTTATTGCAGAGGTTTAGTGCAAGAGGATGGATTCATGTGTAGGTAGAGCAAGAGGTTGTGACAGAGGTTGACCAACGGTGAACGCATAAGTCATGGAGGAAATGAGGGAGCTTTGAGCACGTCAAAAATCCATGGAGACAGACAGATGAAGAGACCCAGAAGAAGGGGATTTAAGTGAACCTAAGGATGAGGGGCAAAGAGAAGAAGCTGCACCTATGCAAAATACACCTGAGCTAAGGTATTTCAGATCGATTCTAGGAGCAACTTCAAGGCCGAAACCTGAGTATTCTACCTATGATGGAAGTCTCATTGCTGAGCATTTGTTATACTCAAATCTTGTCACCATCATGTGATAAGACCCTTAACTTCCATGTTTTCCCTTAATCCCAGCACTTAGAGTGGAAACCTACTCTATTTGTCAATTCTACATGAAAAAAATCAGCATCGCGCTTTACTTATGTCCCATGAGCGGTACCTTGCTCACACCGCATGTATCCCATTTTCCATAAGCGGTGCCACCGCTTATGGTATTTTGTCGATAAGCATTTCTCATCTAAACCGATCTACCACAAGAGGAGAAAAGTGGTACCCTGGGTAAAATGGGAAAAAAAGAAGTTTCTTGAGGCTTCTAGATCACGAGCCTCATGTCCTCCCTTATCCCTATCATTGTGGGTTAGTTTGAGCTCGAGATCCCCCATCATAGGATCTTGGAGCCACCTCATCCATAAATATCTCAACTATCCCTATCTATTGAGCCTTATAAGTACAAGCTCATGTCCATAGTTGAGGGAGAGAACTATAGAGGTATTGTTATGCTGTTGGATTGACTACCTAGTCCAAGTCATTGGAGAGCATAGAGAGCAAAGTTGGAACTGATGGGGATGAAGTGTTTGTCACATGGAGATGCTTCTCGACACGAAGGAAATGGTTGTAAGATTATCCATACATATTTAATGCAAAGCTGATTTTTGTCCCACATTACTGTTGTTTTGATTCCACATGTACATGTTGTTAGATTCCTTAGTCACTAACATGGATAAGTAGATGATTTTCTAGTAGCTTTGATGTGTTTGCATGTTTGATCTATTTGCAGGTACACAGGTTCATAATCGAAGCAGCATTCTAGGTGTCTACAACATCCAAGGAAGGTCTTCATCCTTTGTCGTTCACTCATTTATTCTAGATTTGAACCATTCAGACTAGAGGAACAACTTCTATCCGCAGAAGGTGAAATATTCCTGATTACAAATCTGGTGACTCCACTTAATCCAGTACCTATAGGAAACATTAATTATCCACCCAACCCTACATGAATACCTTATGCTAGAATTCCATGTCCTAGTAATAATTTTACGCCATGGGAGAAACCTAACTAGTCCTACATGCCAGCTATGGGGGGGATACCTATACATACTGCGGGAGGTGCTCGAGGACTGCCTTATGGGGGTCCTCCCCATAGGGGGCCTAATGGTCCTGGAGGGCTTGGAAAATTCCCTCCTTATGGTCCTAATGGTCCTGGTGGTCATCGGGGGCCTGGTGGCTTCCCTCCTAATGGCCCTGGAGGGTCTAGTGGCCCTCCTCCTAGTGGTTCTGGAGGTTTACCTCCTAGAGGTCCCGAAGGGTATGGTGGTCCACCCCTCAGTGGTCCAGGTGGTCCTGGTGGTCCCAATGGTCTTGGTGGTCCTCGCGGCTCTGGTGGTCCTCCCCCCAGAGGCCCCGATGGTCCTAACGGTCTTGATCCCATAAATCAACCCCATGTGGGTGGATTTTTCAGTAGTTCTTCCTCACAACAACCTATCTATCAATATACTTATGGTCCTACTGGTACTTATATGCCATATCAATATTACCAGTATGTGCAACCTAATCATCAGTTACCTTTCCTAACAACTTTGGACTTGCCTGATTTGTCCAAGTTGATTAATGACCCCATTCGAAATAACCACTCATGGTCTCCCATTCCGGTAAAGTTACCATCGGGCATTCCAAAGTTCGATGGGAAGAAGGGAGATGATCCAAAAAACCATGTCATGACATTCTATCTGTGGTGTTCTTCAAACTCCCTTATGGATGATTCACTTCATTTAAGACTCTTTCAACAAACTTTGACTGGTACGGTCGCGAAATGGTACATTGAACTTATGCAACATTCATTTGTGTATTTTGGCTCATTGGAAACTGTCTTTCTTACACACTTTCAGCTTCCTATCCGTTATGAAATGGGTACTGATATCTTAAATTCTCTGTGACATAACACCTCCACCCACATATCCGATCATGTCCATGAGAGGAGAAGGCGGAGAAGACTTATTAAGGCTCTTATTCTGGCATAGATTGCAACCAAGAATAAGACAACACTCGTTGATAGGGCAGCAAACGATTGTATAATAGCTAATGATGGGATCATCATTGGTTTGGAAGCAAATAATGGCAAAGTAACTATTTCAAGTCTTAACAATACACCAGCACAGATCGCAATTAATGACAATAGGGAAAACGGTGTCACGGAACCTGCGTAGATTGCAACCAAAGATAAGACAACACTCATTGATAGGGCAGCAAAATATTGTACAATAGAAAACACGGGAAGGAGAAGTGAATTGAATCTAAACCCTGACAATACACTAGTGCAGATGGCAAATACTACACTAGCGCATAGGGCGAATGATGGTAGTATAGCAAACAATAGTATGGAAGGATCGAGTCGAAACCCCAACGTGTGTAAAGATACACCTGCGTAGAATGCAAACGGTCGTAAGAAAGTGTGTGAGGGCAAAAAATTGGTGAACCTCTCTAGCCACATGCTTGATAGTGTTGAATCCACTATTCTGAAGAAGGGTCTCAATTTTGTCGTAGCCCCCAAAACCATTCCTGTCGAATCCATTATCTGCAACATTGAAGATAGCATCCAGAATTTGAACACTATTCTTCAAGAAACGATAAGACAAGAGTGTGTTGTAGTGTTAAGAAAAGCCAAACCACCGAGACGCAACATTACTAAAGAAGAAGAACGTGCCTTAAAAAACCTAAGAGCTAATGAGGACATAGTTATTCTTAAAGCGGACAAAGGTGGAGCCACTGTGATTTTAGATAGAGCAAACTACAATATTAAAATGCTTGACCACCTCACCAACAGAGGAAGCTATAGGAAACTAAGTAGAAATCCTATCACTAGAGCAACTAAGGAAGTCAAGAAAGTGATTTTGAAATCCAATTTAGATGAGTATTTGAAGAAACACCTTATCCCCACCAGAGACATCACTCCTAGGATTTATGGCCTACCTAAAATCCACAAAGAAGGGGTCCTGCTCCAGCCTATCGTCAAAAATATAGGATCCCCCACCTATGAGCTTGCCAAACACTTAGCTAAAGTTTTAGGTCCCTTGGTTGGCAAGACTGATTCCTTCATTAAGGACTCAAGCCATTTTGTGGAACTAATCAAAGATGAGAAATTAGAACCTAAGGACATAATCTTAAGCTTTGATGTGGTTTCACTCTTCACAAAGATACCTTTAGATGAATAAATCCAGGTTATCAAGGAGGCCACCAACCCTCACAGAGCCAACTATCAATCTTATGAGCAAACCACAGCTGTGGCCATGGGATCCCCCCTCTCACCCATAGTTGCAAACCTCGTCATGGAAAAATTTGAGAGAGAAGACCTAGACTCATATCCTCTAAAACCATCAAAATGGAAGAGGTACATGGATGATACGAATGTGGTTTGGCCACATGGTGAAGACGAACTTAGGAAATTCCTAACACACCTCAACAGTATCTCCCCCAACATCAAATTCACAATGGAACTTGAGGAAAATGGGAGCATCCCATTTCTAGATGTCCTCCTTACCAGGAAAGAAGATGGCACTCTTGGACACGAGGTCATCCATAAAAAGACTCACACGGATAGCTACATCCATGCAGACTCCCACTAACATCCTTCCCAAAAGATAGGAGTTCTCAACACCCTGGTAGTGAGAGCCTCCAGGATTGCAGATTCAAAACATATTAAAAAGGAGAAGGACCACCTCAAAGAAGTCTTCACAAACATAGGTTACAAACCCAAGGCCATCATGAAGACCCTTGGAAAAACTCACAACAAGAGCCTTACGGGTTTGAAAACCTCTGACAACAAGACCAACACCAACCCACGAGGTTACTTACCTTATATACAATTGGTGACTGATAAGATCTCTATAATTCTTAATAAGAACAACATTACGACCTCGTTTAAACCCCTAGAGACCATTAAGAAAAGAATGAGATCCATTAAAGATCCGGTTGATCATACACAATTCAGAGGGTTTTATAAGATCCCTTGTTCTTGCAAGATCAGCTATATAGGTGAGACAGGGCATTCTTTCCACACACGGTTAAAAGAACATGGGGCAGCATTAGAAAAGAACATATCCGCTCCTCAGCCCTTGCGGAACATGTTGCCAAAACCAAACATCACATTTTCCTAGAAGACACCATTATCCTCACGAAAGAAGACCACTATTTCAAAAGAAAATTCAGAGAGGCCTTAGAAATTATCAAAATTCCACACCATTTAAATAGGGATGGTGGCCTCGAGGTGAGCACTAGTTGGCTTCCCTCTATTCTCAATCGAAAAGACAACTTTCCCCCTTATTTTGTCCCGTGACTACGTTCCCCTCGAGCTTAACCTTTTTCCCCTTTGCCCTTTTCCCTCTTTCAAGCCCTTCTCCTTTCTTCTTTTGTCCTCCTTCCTTGTCCTTAAAGAATAACCATAATTTCAAATACTTTAAAATCTAAAAATTGAGATATCAAATTATAAAAAATTAAAATATATTTAAAATTTTTATGAAAACCAAAAAAAAAATAAAAAAATTTAGAAATATTAAAATTATTTTAAATTTTTTTAGGAATTTTAAATTTGAATTAAAAAGTTTATTTTTAAAAAAATATAGTTAAAAATTAAATTTTAACGAACTTTATTAACCTTTACCTTTCCTTGCCCTAAAATTGACCTAATTGGTTTCAATCACCTTTTAATAAAATTTTATTTATAAATATAATTTTAATTATATGTATAAATAAAATTTGATTTTTAAAAAACCTTCTTTAAGTTTTAAAACACATTAATAATCAATCTTAAGGAATTTCAATAATAAATTTATTTCACCAAAATTAAAAGAATTTAAAAATGTTGACACATTTTATAATTCTTTAAATATTTTTAAAAAATTTTGAACACTATATTTTAATATTTTTAAAAGTGATTACACCTTAATAAACTCCTTAAATAATTAAGTATTAAAATTTTTTCTACTTAGTTTTTCCTTAGGTTTAAATTTTTTAAATAATATAGTCTCATTATAGCATTTCTAAAAAAAAAATTTAAATAAAGTCCTAATATTGCATTTGTAAATTTTTTTAACTAAGCTAAACAAATTATGAAATATAATTAAATAATATTTCTTCCACTTATTATGAAAATAAATTAAAATTAATAAGTTTTTTAACCTAGCAAACCCTAGCTTTGCTAAGCCGACATGAGACGTTTTTTCTTCTACCCAGTTTCCAGTATTTATCATTGGTTCTTGCTCTCTCCACATTCGACATTGTCCTGATGATGAATCTTGATATGGATCTGAAACGTCGACTGGGTCATTTCGATACTGTGGTTTCTTCGACAACAACATCAATAACTTACCACCACATAAATCTAGCAACAAATATTAGCTGATTGGTTTACTAAATCCTTGTTGCCTATGATTTCCCGAGATGTGGGTATGGGCAGTGCCGTGTTGATGTAATTGTAACTTCGGAATGTATTCACTTATATTTCTTATGTATTATAACCCGATGTTTATTTTGGGTTGTACTTGTGTCATGTCATGCCCCAATGTTCCTATCAAGAGGATCTATAATTAAAACAAGTCATGTCAAGTCATTGTGGTTAACCCTCCTATTGTCTTAGGGTTAAAGTCCCTGTAGTTTCGAGGTGCTAGGGTTATTAGACTCTCCTAGAGAGGTCAGCCCTAGTAGGGTTTTAGTCATGTCGGGAATTAGTATAAATAGAGAGCTAGCTACTCTATTTATCATAAACTCATCCACACTTAGTTGTAGCACATAGCTGAGGAAGAGAAAGACACTGGGGCAAGGAAGAAAGAGGTTACTGCTGTCGAGAGACCATCTTACTATTTTGGGGTTTTAATTTTGGTGCCGATTCTATCTCTAAGGAAGTTGCGGGGTTTTCTCCATTTATGGTTTCCCCAAGGAAAAACACTGTGCTCATTGTCTCTTGTGTTTGATTGTTGTGCTTATTGTTCTCTCAGTTAAAGATCCTAATGTTATGCTAGCTTAATTTTAAAAATCTAACATGGTATCAGAGGTAACCTGAGAAGAAGACACTGTGCAACTGTGGGAACTAGGGCTTCCTACTTTGTGGATCTCTTTCCACAGATTTTCAGCAAAAGAAGGTTGGAATAACTCTCCTCCTTAGGGTGCATCTTTCTATTGAAGCATAATCCAATTCTGAGGTTTTTCAGTTTTGGACCCACACTGCTGCCAGAAATTAGGGATTTTCACAAAAGTGTAATTTTTCAGTGAGCCCAGGCCTAGATTGATCTCCTCCCTAAAATCGAAGTTAGGGATCAAATTCAAAGCATTTGGTTGGATAAAACTCTAGAAAAGCAAAACCCTAATCTGCTCCTAAACCAGCACTGCGGGATTTCAGCTCCAAATTCAGATATGACATCTTGACCTGGTAAGATCTAAATATTTTGTATTTCCATTTGAGGTTCTCAGTTAAGATGTCTCATCATACCAATCTTGATGAAAAGCTTGAGGGAGATGATAACTTCCAAGCCTAGAAGTATAGGATCTCCCTGGTCCTCGAAGAAAATGAGTTGGACTCCTATATCAGTGAGGAGGTTCCAGTTCCAGAGGGAGATGAGGAAAATACCTTACATAAGAAGAAGTTGGTTATGGGAAAGAGGATCATTGCTGGTTCTATCAAGGATCACCTCATACCACAGGTGTTCTCCCTCAAGACACCTAAAGATATGTTTGATTCCCTAACCAAATTGTTTGAAGGGAAGAACATAAACCAGAAGATGACTCTGAGAAACCAACTAAAGAATGTGAAGATTTTAGAATGCAAAAAAAATCCATACTTACTTCACAAGAGTTTCTCAGATCAAGGAACAAATAGAAGCAGTAGATGAAGAAGTAGAAAATGCAGAGATTGTAATGACCACCTTTAATGGTCTCCCTATATCATGGGACTCCTTTATTCAAGGAATCTGTGCTAGAAAGAAGTTAGTAAAGTTCAGCAGACTATGGGAAGAGTGCTCTCAAGAAGAAGCTCGGATAGCAGCTTGAGAAGAAAATATGGGAAGTGAAGGTCAAGCTCTCACAGTTCACTCCAAGAAACCTAGAAGAAGTTCTCATCACCCCAGAGGTAAGTCCTTTCAAAAATATAACTCTAGAAAAGATTTTTCTAGAATTAGATGTTATACATGTGACAAGAAAGGACATTATGCTAGAGAATGTCCTAGAAACAAAAATGTCTCTCACAAGAAGAAGGGAAACAAGAGAATACATCATGCTCATGCTGTAGAGGATGATGAACCTTCATCAAAGAGAACCATATATGAAAGTGAAGATTCTTCAAGCGAGGAAGAATATGTTTTGATTTCCGCTCTCACGGGAAACATTACTCATGGAAGAAATGATTGGCTTATAGATAGTGGGGCTTCCAAACATATGACAGTATTCAAGGAATCCTTTGTGAAACTTTCAGAACATGAATCACCTCACAAGGTGAAGCTAGGAGATGACTACCCGTATCCAATAAAAGGTAGTGGGGAATCTTCCTATAAGCTAGAATCTGGAAAGTCTATGACAATGAAGGAAGTATTGTTTGTATCAGGACTAAAGAAGAAAATCCTCTCCATATATGAATTAGATGCAAAAGGAATGAGGTTTGCATTCATATATGGTTAAGTCATCATGTGTCCAAAAGGAAAGACTATCGATGATGCAATAGTGATTGGGGAACAAGAAGGAGGATTGTACAAATTGAAGGGCCATCCAGAGCAAGCCTTGGTCCATGACACAGTAGAGCCAAATGAGCTTTGGAATAGAAGGCTTGCACATGTGCATTACATAGCACTACCAATTGCAAGCAAAGTTGTTGAAGGTCTTCCAGAAATTCAAGAAAAACATGATGGGGTATGCAAAGGATGTGTGAAATGAAAGAATACAAAGAAGACATTTCCAAGTAGCGAGAGCAAGGCAAAAGAAATCTTGGAAATCATCCACTTCGATGTATGCGGTCCTATGTCATCAATCTAACTAAGCGGGTATGTATATTATGTTTCTTTTATTGATGAATTTTCTAGGAAGTCATGGATCTACTTCATGAAGAACAAAGATGAAGTATTCAGCAAGTTCAAGGAATTAAAATCCTTGATCAAGAACCACACTAAAAAAGAGAATCAATACCTTTTGATAAGATAATGGCAGAGAATTCACTTTGAGTGAATTCAAAGAGTTATGCAAAGAATCGGGGATTAAGAGGGAGTTGTCCACTCCTTATAATCCATAACAGAATGGGATTTCATAATGGAAGAACATAACTATCATGGAAGACGCAAGAGCTATGCTTCATGATCAAGATATTCCTATGCATATTTGGGTAGAACAGTGGTGTATGTATAGAACTGTACTCCACATAGAGTACTCGAGAACAAGACTCATGAAGAAGTCTTCTCCGGTAAGAAACTAGAAGTCATGGATCTAAGAATATTCAGTTGTACAGTGTACATACACATTACAAAAGAGAAGAGAACAAAATTAGATCCTTCAAGAAAGAAGGGTATATTTGTGGGCTACTCTAAAAGCTCGAAGGCTTACAAAATATATTTCCCAGGATTCAAGAAGATTGACATCAGCAAAGATGTGACATTTGATGAAGACACAACTTACAACAAATACAGAAAGATACATGTTGAAGAACCTAAAGAAGCAGAAGCACAGAATGGAAGAACATAACTATCATGGAAGCCACAAGAGCTATGCTTCATGATCAAGATCTTACTATGCATCTTTGGGCAGAACAACGGTGTGTGTATAGAACCATACTCCACATAGAGTACTCAAGAACAAGACTCCTGAAGAAGTATTCTCCGGTAAGAAACCAGAAGTCATGGATCTAAGAATATTCAGTTGTACTGTGTACATACACATTCCAAAAGAGAAGAGAACAAAATTAGATCCTTCAGGAAAGAAGGGTATATTTGTGGGATACTCTAAAATCTCAAAGGCTTACAAAATATATTTCCAGGATTTAAGAAGATTGACATCAGCAAAGATGTGACATTTGATGAAGACACAACTTACAAAAAATACAGAAAGAGACCTGCTGAAGAACCTAAATGAGCTTTGGCATAGAAGGCTTGCACATGTGCATTACAGAGCACTACCAATTGCAAGCAAAGTTGTTGAAGGTCTTCCAGAAATTCAAGAAAAACATGATGGGGTATGCAAAGGATGTGTGAAATGAAAGAATACAAAGAAGAAATTTCCAAGTAGCGAGAGCAAGGCAAAAGGAATCTTGGAAATCATCCACTCTGATGTATGTGGTCCTATGTCATCAATCTCACTAAGGGTGTATGTATATTATGTTTCTTTTATTGATTAAATTTCTAGGAAGACATGGATCTACTTCATGAAGAACAAACATGAAGTATTCAGCAAGTTCAAGGAATTCAAAGCCTTGATCGAGAACCACACTGAAAAGAGAATCAAGACCTTTTGATCAGATAATAGTGGAGAATTCACTTCGAATGAATTCAAAGAGTTATGCAAAGACTCAGGGTTTAAGAGGGAGTTGTCCACTCCTTATAATCCACAACAGAATGGGATTGCAAAATGGAAGAACATAAATATCATGGAAGCCGCAAGAGCTATGCTTCATGATCAAGATCTTCCTATGCATCTTGAGGCAGAACAATGGTGTATGTATAGAACTGTACTCCACATAGAGTACTCGAGAACAAGACTCCTGAAGAAGTCTTCTCCGGTAATAAACCATAAGTCATGGATCTAAGAATATTCAGCTGTACTGTGTACATACACATTCCAAAATAGAAGAGAACAAAATTAGATCCTTTAGGAAAGAAGGGTATATTTGTGGGATACTCTAAAAGCTCGAAGGCTTACAAAATATATTTCCCAGGATTCAAGAAGATTGACATCAACAAAGATGTGACATTTGATGAAGACACAACTTACAACAAATATAGAAAGAGACTTGCTGAAGAACCTAAAGAAGCAGAAGCACCCAGAATTCATGATGCAATCATGAACGAAGAAACTCAAGAAGAAGATCAAGAATTTGAAGAACCACAAAGACCTATAGAACCACCTTAGGAGAAGAATCCTCACAAGAGGAAACCTGCTTCGGTATGAGAAATTATCCAAGGTGCGGAAAGATATGGGGCTCCAACAGAGAATCACAGAGAAAGGAAGAGGACCAAATCCTGCTCCGGGTATGTAGTATTACTATGTGATTTCATCGATAAAGAACCTTCCAATTATGAAGAAGCTGCAGAACAAAAAGAATGGAAGGATGCTATGATCGAAGAATATCAATCAATCATGAAAAATGATGTTTGGGATGTTGTCCCAAGACCAGAAGGGAAGTTGGTTGTAAATTCCAAATGGATCTACAAGATCAAGCATGCTGCAGATGGTAGCATTGAAAAATATAAATCAATATTTGTTGCTCATGGTTTCTCCCAGAAAGAAGGAATAGACTATGAAGAAACTTTTGCACCTGTATCCAGATACACTTCCATCAGATCAGTACTTGCTTTGGCTGCAATAATGAAATGGAATATACACCAGATGGATGTTAAGACTACTTTCTTGAATGGTGTAGTAGAAGAGGAAGTATATGTAGAGAAACCACTCGGTTTCGACACACATGACAGAGAGTCTCATGTATGCATATTGAAGAAAGCCCTGTATGGTTTGAAACAGGCACCCATGACTTGGTACGGTAGAATTGACAACTTTCTATCCAGTTTGGGCTTTACTAAGAGTAAAGAAGATTCCAATATTTATTACAAGGTTGAAGATGGCAACCCAGTGATACTCCTACTATATGTAGATGATCTGTTTGTAATAGGTATGGATGGGTTGATTGTTGATACTAAGAGGAATCTTGTTGCCGAGTTCAAAATGAAGGACTTGGGTATGATGCATTATTTTCTAGGCATGGAGGTGTGGAAGAATGCAGATGAAATATCCCTCGGATAAGGGAAGTATGTAGTAGAGATCCTCAAGAGGTTTAAGATGATGGACTGCAAGGTTATGGACACACTTGTGGCATCAAACCTAAATATATTGAGCGATGCTTCATCAGAGTCAGTTGATGCTACAATGTATCATCAAATGATTGGGACCTTGATGTACCCGATGAACACAAGACCAGATATTTGCTTTGCTGTGAACACCTTGAGCCAGTTCCTGACAGATCCGAGAAATGTTCACTTGATTTCTGCAAAGCATATTCTAAGGAACCTAAAGGGTACAGTTGATTATGGGCTCAAGTACAAGTCGACTCAGAAGATTAACTAGGAGGGTTATGTTGATTCAGATTGGGCAGGCAGTTCCATCGATAGGAAGAGAACTTCAGGGTGTTTCTTTAGTATGGGATCAGGTGTGATCTCTTGGTTTAGTAGGAAGCAATCCTGTGTGGCACTAAGTATAGCTAAAGTAGAGTATATCACAGCTTGTTCAGCTAGTTATGAGGCAGTATGGCTGAGGAAGCTACTGTCTGATTTATTGGATCTCCAGTTAGATGCTACTTGTATATATTGTGACAACCAAAGTTTTGTGAAGTCATCAGAGAACCCAGTGTTCCATGACAAGTCGAAGCATATTGAGATCAAGTATCACTATATCAGGGATATGGTGCAAAGGGGAGCAATGAAGCTCCAGTATGTTGCGATGGACAAATAGATAGCTGATGTATTGACAAAGGCATTGGCTAGGGTGAATTTTGAGTACTTTAGGAAAAATATTTGTGTTCTCCAGATCAAGGTTCCCTCCAAAGGGAGGTGATGAGTCTGTGAGCCATTCTGACATGGTGAGAGGATTGGTTCCTTCCATGGTCAGATGTACGGGCTGAGCCATTCTGTCATGGTGAGAGGATTGGTTCCTTCCATGTCAGATACGAGTGCTGATCCATTCTGATATGACTTTAGGATTTGTTCCTACATGATCAGATATAAGGACTATTACCATTCTTGGAATGGAGCTTCCTGGTGAGGTACCAGGAAAAATCAGTCTAGGACTAAGGGCCATTCTGATCTAACTGTGAGATGTGTTCTCACATGATCAGATATGAGTGCATTGCCATTCTGATGTGATAGAGGAATGTGTTCCCACTTGATCAGATGTAAGGGCTGAGCCATTCTATCATGGTTAGAGGATTGGTTCCTTCCATTTTAGATGTGAGTGCTAGCCATTCTGACTTGGTGTGAAATATAAGGGCTACCACCATTATTGGAATGGAGCTACCTGGTGACGTACCATGAATCCTCAGTTTGGAACTAAGAGCCATTTCGATGTGACTAAGGGATGTGTTCCCACATGATCAAATGTAAGTGTAGAGCCTTTCCACAGATGATAGTAGGTGTGTTCTATCATGTTGGTGGATGTGAGTGTTGGCATTTCCACAGATGATAGTAGGTGTGTCCTATCATGTTGGTGGATGTGAGTGCTGCACCTTTTCAAAGATGGTAGTAGGTGTGTCTTACCATGCTGATGATTTTAATTGTTGTGCCTTTCCACAGATGGTAGTAGGTGTGTCATACCATGCTAGTGGATGTGAGTGCTATTCCTTTCCACAGATGATAATATTTGTGTCCTATCATGCGAGTGGTTGTAAGTGCTGAGCCTTTTCATAGATGATAGTAGTGTCCTATCATGCTGGTGAATGTGAGTGTTAGGCCTTTTTGATGTGATTATAGGATTGGTTCCTACATGATCATATGTGAGTGTTGGGCGGGCCATTATGACTTGGTGTCAGATATAAGTGCTGAAGAAGACCTACATGGAGGCTAGGCCTATAACCAACATGAAAAAGGGTTGGCTCTGTAGAAATTCTTGTGACAAGAAGAATCATGAGATAGCACACGTGATGATCCAGATCAAGTGATGATCTAGATCCGTGATGATGTCCAGTGATGATCCAGATAGAGTGATTATCTAGATCCAATGATGATGTCTAGTGATAATCCAGATCTAGTGATGATGATCTAGATCGAGTGATGATCCAGATCCAAAGATGAAGATGACTTGAATATGCATATGACGAGATGATCTAGAGAATAAGACCAGTGATGAAAGTTGTGTCGAGAGAATACCATCCTAGTTAAGAGGGAGTGTTGATGTAATTATAAATTCAGAATGTATTCACTTATATTTCTTATGTATTATAACCCAATGTTTATTCTGGGATGTACTTGTGTCATGTCATGCCTCGATGTTCCTATCGGGAGGATCTATAATGTAAACAAGTCATGTCAAGTCATTGTGGGTAACCCTCCTATTGTCTAAGGGTTAAATTCCTTGCAGTTCTGGGGCACTAGGGTTATTAAACTCTCATAGAGAAGTCGGCCCTAGTAGGGTTTTAGTCATGTCAGGAATTAGTATAAATAGATATCCAGCCTCTCTATTTATCATACACTCATCCACACTTAGTTGTAGCACATAGTTGAGGAAGAGAAAGACACTGGAGCAAGGAAGAAAGAGGTTACTGCTGTCGGGAGATCATCTTACTATTTTTGGGTTTTACTCTTGGGGTTGATTCTATCTCTGAGTACGCTGTAGGTTTTCTCCATTTAGGGTTTCCCTGAGGAAAAAAACTGTGTTCATTGTCTCTTGTGTTTGATTATTGTGCTTCATTTTATCTCAGTTAAAGATCCTAATGTTATGCTAGCTTAATGTTAAAAATATAACATGCTGTTACTGAAGAGAAATCCATTAGTCAAGCCCAGTATATAGACTTGGTCTATTCTCAGTTCAGAACTTTGTATGACTTGATTCCTCAAGCTCCTTGCCCAAGCACCGATCCTGCAAAGCCACCAGCAGAAGTCCCTGTTGATGGGATTGTTGGTTCAATCTAGTCCCCGTTAGCAGCAAAACCTGCCAAGCAACCCTAGACTTACACCCCTACTCCAAATCCCATGGTTTTTGCTGAGGTTAATTCTATTCAAAGTATTCAAACCTCTGGCATTAATAAAAAGAAAGGTAAAAGTAAGAAAAAAAAACCTGGAAACCAACAGGAGAATCTAAAAACAACCACCAATGATAACGATAAAGGGAAAAGAAAAGAAAAATATCCATGTCTACTATGCAGAGGTGACCATTTCACAAAAGAGTGTCCTTGTTGGGACGAAATTACCCAATTTTTGAAAACAAATCCCACACCCGCAGTTCTCATAGATCCTTTTCCCTCTGAACGACAACTGATAGACCACATGTCTAATCAGTGAAGCTCTAGTTCTTCATAGGAAATTCGTATGATGTCCTCAGATACCATTAGTTTGCAAAATCAAAGTCAAAATAATGACAAACCCACAAACAAGAAAGAAGAAAAATCTTCTTCAGGGAAAGCTCCCTCTAATGGTTCTCCCAAATCCTCGTCTACTATCCCCCTAACCATCGAGAAGCCTACTCTCGACATGGTTTTGCGTCCACCCAAGAGTACTCTTAGGAAGGATGTTTTTAACCCTAATGCTTGAACTACTCAATTTTATAATGTAGTTAAATATCTCACTCAGGAACCATGTGCAATGTCTACCTTGGAAGTGCTCCAAAGTTGTCCCACACAACGCAAAAGCCTGTTAATTGTGTTAGGAGCTTTAGACCCAGACAATACTAATTTGATTCGTTTCAATGTCGAGAACTATAAGTCTAGACTACCTCACAAACCTACTTTCCAAATCATCACGAAAGTAGTTGGAAAGAAGGTCTTTAGAACTGTCCTAGATGAAGGAGCTTCAACTTCGGTTTTGTCCCTGTCTTGTTGGAAAGATCTTGGCTCTCCCGAGCTATTCACATCAACTATGACTCTGAAATCCTTTGATGGATGAGGTTTCCAGCTCCATGGTCTCATATCATCCCTTGCAGTCGAGCTTGGGGGAAAAACTGTTTCTATTCAAGTAGAAGTAGTTGACGCCCTATTAGATTACAACCTCCTTCTAGAAAGAAATTGGTTTTATGCCATGACTACTGTCACTTCGACGGTATTTCGAAGAGTCCAATTTCCACATCTAGGGATATTTGTTACCATATATCAAATTTATTTCTATATGACGGATGTTACTACCTCTATAGCTATAACATCCCTATGTTAGGTCAGTCCCCTCCTTTTTACCGGTCGATTGGGGTAGGCATGTTGAAGGATTCATCCCTTATGGGGATTTTTTCGTCCACTCCTCCTAACACTGGCATAGCGACAATAAATATGATTGCATAATTTTATTATGAGCCCAAAGGAAAACAAAATTTTGAGTCTACCTCGTTGAGTACGCATGAAGAAATGTACAACATCATTCAAACCCTTTTCGATGATCACATCGATGAGCTTCATTTGGTGGCTTCATATCCTTACCACCTGCCTTAGTGGTTAGAACCATCTCTTCCTATTCTGGATTATCTCTCTGATACTTTTCCTTCTGACGAGTCCATTATGGAGATCATGAATACAAATGAGCCTATCTGGGAGGATTACCATCATAGATCTTCGTTCCTCCCCAATACCATCTCGATAGACCATGACTTTGCACCCCTTTTTTCTACTTATATTGTCAATACACCTCAAAGTCCTATATTGTTGCAAGACATAGATTCTGAAGGAAACCTTTGCAACATTACTCATATAAATCCAATTGACATATCAGCCAAGCCTGATACCATCGAGCATGTTCATGTTCGGAAGAACTGCTCAGCAAAAGAATCTAGAGCCTACAAGGCACTTTTCAAACAATTCTGTGATATTTTTGCCTGGTCTTATGAAGAAATGCCGAGGATAGACCCATCCATTGTGTTCCATGAAATTAAAACCTATCCCATGGCTAATCTTTGGCAGGTAAAAAATAAGGCAAGTCCATCCACGGAAGGCCGCAGCTATTAAAGCTGGAATAGAGAAACTTCTCAAAGCTAGGTTTATTTATCCCGTACCCCTGATGGAATGGGTATCAAACGTTGTCCTTGTCAATAAAAAGTAGGGCACCATTAGAGTCTGTATTTGTTTTAGAGATTTGAATAAATATTTTCCCAAGGACAACTTTCCTACTCCTCATATCAATCAGATTATTGACAACTGTGCCGGAAGTGTCATCTTCTCATTCGTGGATGTATTTTCTGGTTATAATCAGATTGAGATTTTACCCACCGATCAGCACAAGATGACATTTATTTACCCATGGGGAACCTTTTCGTATATGAAGTTACCATTTGGCTTAAAAAATGCTGGAGCCACTTTCCAGCGTGCTATGTCCTATGCATTTCACGATATAAAACATATTGTTGAACCGTACCTTGACGACCTCCCTGCTCATTCACACCGATGGGAGGACCACCCTGGTCATCTTAGAGACATTTTCCTAAGATGTCGTCATTATAATATACAGCTCAATCCACATAAATGTGTTTTCTACATTGATAGGGGATGCCTGTTAGGTTTTGTGGTCTCTAAGGATGGCATTCGGATAGACCCTTTGAAAATTTCCTCCATTATAGCTCTGCTAGCCCCAACCAATATTCTTGAACTCCAAAGTTTGCAAGGGAAGGAAAAATTTCTCCACCATTTCGTGTGCAATTTTGCAGAGAAAACACACGGTTATATGCATCTCTTTAAGAAGGACACTCCATTCTTTTGGGATGACCAGGCCCAATGAGCCTTTGATAATCTTAAACACGCTCTGACTCATTCACCCGTGATACACCCCCTAGATTATTCAAAGGAATTTATCTTATATATTGTTGCCTCTGCTACTACCATCGCCATGGTTTTGGTGCAGGAAAATCCCGATGGTCAGGAGCACGTGATTTACTATGCTAGTAAGAATCTTATGGATTCTGAAACTTGAAATTCACGTGTGGAGAAATTAGCATTGGCCACGGTCATTGCTGTTCAAAAATTTTGTCACTACATTTTGCTTCGCACAACCATTGTATTGGTAGACTGGCACCCTATGTATTACATCCTAACTCGTCAGGTGCTTAGGGGTAAGTACTCCCGATGGATAGTCATACTATAGGAGTTTGATCTAGAATTTTCCAAAGCCACATCAAAGAAATCCTTGGTCTTTGTCGAGCTCATGTGTGATCTTCCCTGTGCTTCGATGGAATCTGACCCCAGTGATTCATTTCTGGATGAATTCCTATTCCTAATAAGCACTACTGAGCCATGGTATGGAGATTTTCTCCTTTATCTCCAAACACGAATATTTCATCCAAATCTATCCCATGACGATCGCTGCCGTATCCGTCACCATGCAAAATAGTACTTCATCTTGAATGATACCTTGTATAGACATGTGATTGATTCTATTCTCCGGTGATGCCTCACCCATGAGGAAGCTGAACATGTGTTGAATTATTGCCACTATGGAGCATGTGGAGGTCATTTATCTGGGATGGCTATAGCCCATAAAATACTTCACGCTAGCTATTTTTGGCCTTCAGTCTTTAAAGACTGTCATGAAGCTGTCAAGAAATACCCACCTTGTCAACATTTTTATCCAAAAAAGCACACTTATCCTGCTCCGCTACACCCCGTTATTATCATTGGCCCATTTTCCAAATGGGGGATTGATTATATGCATTGTAATCCTACCTCAATTGGGGGGCATGGTTACATCATCATAGCCATTGACTATTTTACAAAGTGGGCTGAGGCCATGCCTACATATGTGGAAGATGGTAAGACTACCGCTCTCTTCTTATTCAATCATGTCATAGCTAGATTCGGAGTCCCGCGGTCCATAGTTACTGATCATGGATCACATTTCTGTAATCAAATGATGGAGGAGCTAAGTTCCAAGCTAGGTTTTCGCCATGAAAAATCTACACCTTGTTATCCGCAAGCTAATGGTCAGGTAGAGGCCATTAATAACGTTTTGAAAATGATTCTTTGTAATATGGTTGGATACCATAAATCCAACTGGCACCATATCCTTTTCTCTGCTCTTTGGGATTACAGGACTTTGGTGAAAATAGCTACTGGTTTCACATATTTCCAGCTTGTCTATGGACTCGAAGCTGTTTTACCGATTCAATTTCAGATTCCATCCTTGAAACTTGCTGTCGAACTTCTCCCAGACACTTCCACAGAGGAAGAGAGATTTTTGTACCTGAATAACCTTGAAGAAACTAAGAGAGATGCTGCCTTGGCTAATGAGGCACACAAGAAATGCGTTAAGGCGTAGTATGATAAATCTGTCCAACCTTGTGCCTTTAATGAGGGTGACCTAGTTTTGACTTACAATAAGAGATATGACAAACTAGGGAAATGAAATTTTGAATCCATGTGGTATGGTCCTTTCGTTATTTCTGAAGTTTTAGAGAAAGGGGGCTACGAGCTCGTTGACTATGATGGAATCCATTTAGGGCAGCCTTGAAATGGGTTGTACCTAAAGAGGTACTAATAGTATCTTGTATATATGTATATTGCTTGAATTTTAGTGTGCTTAAGTATTTTCAATATGGTTTTGAGTTTACGTGTACATATCTATTTATACCATGTTTTGGTCATGCATAGTAGATGGATTTCTACGGCTTCGCTGATGGTGCTTGCTGCCACACCTTGAATCTTGCCTCAGATGCTTGGGTTCTTTATTACCCAACTTACAAATTGGTCAGTTCAGGAGCAATTTGTATTGGTCACGCTATTAACAACATCACTGAGTATCGAGAAGTCATAGGTCTTCTGACTGAAGCTTCCTCCCAGGATGTTCACAATCTGGTAGTCTTGATGGACTCACAACTAGTGGCTTGTCATCTACACCATGTTTATACCATTAGGAATCCAATGCTTATCTGTCTCTTCCGGAGGGTATGCTTGTTAGAAAGGTCATTTGAAACTATCACCTATAGGAATATCCCTATGGAACATAATGTAATTGCTGACTCATTAGCTAATTAAATCCTAGATTGGCATATTGCCCATTCATGACATGTAAATCAAACTTGGTTCATTGTAAATAAACAATTAAAGGTGCATAAAAATCATGTAAAATACATTCACCATTTGAGACATATAAACACCAGGTAAAATTTTGTTATATGTATATATATATATATGAACATGTTTTACAAAAATAGGTCACGAGACCTCACCTGAAGCACGTAGGCTTTTAGGTAAAAATCACCATAAAAAATCCTAAAGCTATCAGCTTTCAGTGGATACATCATGCACACATAGTCAAGTGATGCTCATGGTAACACATCACTTCCTAAGCTACTCTACATAGCAGCCTACTAAACTGACTCGGTACTCCCACTATAGGCCTCTAATACCTCAGAGGGAGCTCATCAATGGAAGTGTCAAGGATGTCTAAGGTCAACCTCTCCAGGTTTTCCTCTAACTCCCTGGTCACATCGTCACCATGCGGTATGAAACGGGCTCCGACTCATCTATCCAATGGGGAATCTCCCCTAGTTCATGTTTCTTCGACGTCTGCATGAAAATATTCAAGTCTCTTTACTTGACATAAAAATATAAAACATGAAAAACATAAAAAACAATATTTCCATTTTAAGGTTTTTTGCTTCTTATCGATGTCACCCCACTGTCCACCAGGTGGGAGCGGTAGGTCAGGGTCACCATTAAATTCTATGCCTGCATATGCATAATCATCCACCATGAGGATCTAATCTCTCAACCATTGAAAGAACAGGTCACCAAACTTTACCTCCCCCCTACCCGCTCTAGTATGGGCCATAATCCGGACCCACCTCTACATGCGAGGGTCCCGTGCTCTCAGCTCTGTAAAGACCACCTGGGGTCTCATCTATGGGACCTCATAGAAGAAGAAGCATGCTAGAATAGAACCTAAACCAAACTGCTTCAGTTCCACCTACCGACACTTGGTCAGCTAATCCTTGAAGATCGGAAGCAGGGCTTCCACCCAGGTGAAGTATTGTTCCTCCAGATTCCACATTCGGAGTATGCGCTCTAGCAATCTATCGTGTGATACCATGCTAGGTGTGTGAATTTTTTTTAAAAGCCCACATTATCTCAATGCATATATGCAACCCACATTTCTCTCGATGAAGGTGTCATCATTATCATGCTGTCTTTATTTCCATATAACCATTTTTTATCAGCAAAAACCTGCCAAAAACAATCACAAGACTCATTAAAATCATTCTTAATCATTCAAATCAAAAGCAATGAGCTAGTTTGCCTTGTGTGTCTATTTTTACTTCTTCACGGCCAGCACCACCTTTTCCCCATTGAAGACAGGTGGTGGCACCACTTGTGCACTATGTTCTCGGCGTGGTTCTAGCGAGCTACCGCTTATCCTGCAAGGGATAAGAGCGGTGCCCGCTCCCACGATTTTAGGGCTTACCATACAAGCCCAAAACACCATTAAAAATCAAAATTGAAGCTATAAAAGGAAAGAGTAGGGTCTAGACTATTACCTGGAGCTGACGGTGCTCGAATCCTACGATGGAAACTCTCGATATTAGCAGTTGAAGATCTAACCAGGAAAGTGCTCCAAATGCTCTCCACTATGGGTAAATAGTAAAATGTTTTGATTTTTACTATTTACATGACTTTAATACACATTTTTTGGGTTTGACATGCTATAGTTTTGTTTTATAGTCGTTTGTAACCCTTTAATGTCAGTTATTGGCGCATTTAACACTTGTTTTTGATTCATTACAAGATAGAAGAACAGTAGTAGTAAAGTTTTGGGAGTTCGTTTTTGACTTTTTCATACTACCATAAAACGGAAAAAGTTATTGAGCATTTGTTGCAACACTTTCATCACACTCTTGAAACTTAGTATCAAAGGTCCAAGTCTACTTTTGATTCTTTTTAGAATCGTAAAATCTATCATTGTGAAAAGAGACCTAATGGAGTCTTCTTTAAACTCTTTTCGAGCTCCTTAAATATGAAAAGATCGTCGAGCGATCTCGTCTTATTCACGCTCGTTAAATCATTTGAAGAGCCATCTCTCCGATGGTAGGTTATCTCTTTTTCAGTTCAAATAGAATATTTACGAAAAAGGAACACTCCAGCTAATCATGACTTTTAGAGTTCTCTAAGGTATTATTTTATACTTTTTTGGGCCTTAGGGACTAAATCATACAAAAAAGGACCCCTTTGGAGTCTTCTTCTATGATCGTTTAGACTCTCTAAACATGAACGATACCGAGTTTTGTTTCATTGGAATCATTAAATTAAACATTGAGAGACCCTCTTTTGGGAACGAACCCCTCCTCTCTTAGGTTCGTAAAACATACGAGTTTGGACTTGTCTTCGAATGAGCTATACCAAGTGTTTGTTACCCTCTTTGAACTCGTAAAACCAAAAAGAGGCACTCATCGATCATGATGGGGGAAATGGGAAGGGAATAATTTTGCAAATAAATGGCAGTAGTTTGTCGTTACCATTGAACATGGCACTTGTCTGCATATCATTCTAGTCAATTGGTTATTCAGATGATCTCCATGATGATCCACTTTCATGAGTCATGTCACTCCTTTGAGTCTTTCAAAAGAATGCATTGTCCACTATCGCATTGTGCGTTTGTCTGGTTTAGTCATGATGCTAAGTATTTTGTTGTGCCACTTGATGTTCAAAGGGAAGTTGAAGAAGTTTACCTCTGCCATCAAAACAGTCTCTGTGTTAGTACTTTTGAGTCAGTCTTGTGGTTACTACATTCACATCATTCTGAAACTATGTTCCGAGTTTCATGTCATCGATGTGGAACTCATCATGGCCCTCCACCGACAAGACTATTCCCATCGACATCAGCTCATTATCTGGGAAATATTCTTAGAGACAAAACTTAGTACCTTGAGATTTGTATGCCTTAGTCATAGATTCTCTCGCTCTTGACATAGGTTCACATCATTGACCTTTGATCGATAGAATCCACTGGGTGTTTGACATCAGGAAATATATTCATGCTCAACAAATTGTACTAGGGTACCTTAGGAATCATTGACATCAATGGTGATCTCCCTTGCACTTCTTAATAGTTCACATCATTGGCTAGTAATCAATTGGTTTCTACCATGTTCGACTTCAGATCATTGTAATCACATGGATAGAATCGTACTTTCTGGAAGACAAGACGAAGACCCTGGGTATTTAGCACTCATTGTTTTTCCCAGGTTGCGATGGAGTTTTATATATCTCGCATGGATCCACATTTGTATGGTCATGGCTATGCTCAAATTTGCGTCTATATGACATAGATCTACATGGTATGTCCAGTAGCTATGTCCAAGTTTGAGTCCTCTATCACATGGATCTACATTGTATTCTAGTAGACATGCTTGTTTATTCCTCTCATGGATCTACCTTGTATTGGTATGCATCCATGAGTTGGTTACATGTGTCTATGAATCAAATATATTGATGTACTACATATGCCTACTCGAAGACATTCTCCAACCGAGCTGACATTTTCACCTCGAAGTGACAACTTGTTCTCTCAAAGCTCTTGCTTATCGTATCCCTATAAGTCTCATGATTTGGGGGGAATTCTATTATACTCAAATAATATCACCATCATGTGATAAGACCCTTAACTTCCATGTTTTCCCTTAATCCAAACACTTAGAGTGGAAACCTATTATGTTTGTCAATTCTACATGAAAAAACTCAGGATTGCGCTTTACCTATTGTTGGAGCAGGGTCCCACAGCTACAGAAGAAGCTGCTAGTTTAGCGTATAGATAAGTTTTGGAAGAGAGAAGATAAGATAAAGCTACGACGCCATAGCACGTTTCCAGTTACAGAGCAGAGTCGGAAACCATGAAGAAGAAGACGGAGAAGTCAAGGAAGATGACTATACCTGAGCGGCCGAGAAGAGAGAGCTCACCCACTACATTGAAGGCGGCGGTGAAGACAGGAGGGCTCAGCAACCCTCATAAAGGAAAAGGAGCAACGAGGCTGAAGCATTGAAGACGAAGGATAGAAAAGCGAAGCGGTGCATAGTACCCATGATCAGTGCTGGGAAGCATGGAAGACTGCAGAGAGCTGTGGTGTGACGGAAAGCGGCTGCCTCAAGTACAGATATGGCTGACTGTCACTAGTTAGGGTTTTGGGTTACTGTTGGGACAGGCCCACAGTGTTGTAATGGCAAGACCTTTGGGATGCCTATAAAGGGATATATTTTGTATTGTAAAAGGGTTGGTTGGTTGGTTGGTTGGTCGGTTAGACAGTTAGACAGTTGTTGGATGATATAGATAATAGAAGTAACATAGACTATTGTAAAATCCAAGCTCTGGTTCTGTTATTAGTGGTAGCAATCTTACTGTAACCAGTAGCTGGCTTATAGAGCATGCATGTAATGATCCGCAAGGATCGACGGAGAGGGAAGAGTATATTGTAGGAGTGCAATATAGAGAAGAAAAGAGATCTATGAGAGAAGATTTTGAGCTGCATATGCGGTGTAGCAGAACTGTGTTTTACCTTCCCCTAAGCTATAACAAAACATAGTTATGTGGACGTAACTTCCATCCTGGAGGTGAACCACGTTAAAATCGAGTGTTATCTGATTGGATTAGGTGTTATGTTTACTTGTGCATTTATCAGTCATTTCATGGACTTTGTTTAAAGTTTAATGAATGAATGTGTTAATCAGTTTACAACAATATAGGAGGATAAACATAAGTTGAAGTCTTTGGCATGTTGTATGTGGGTTCATTTATGCTTTGCTTGAAACAGTCACTAGTCGCAATATTGAACAGCCTGGTATGTTGAGCCTTGCGAGTCGACATGAACAACACTAAGTGCACTGAGCCGCAGGAGTAGGTTATCGCAAGAAGGCGATACCGCATCGACAGAGGAGCTATGGTGTGCGATACCATAGGTTAAGGGCTTAGAGTTGGGAGGAATTTACGTGTCTCCTAGTGAGTGCCGATGCGATAAGGCTGGAGTCATCGCAAGTCAGTGAAAGTGCACGACGTGGAAAGGGACCGCATGACAGTAGAAGGGATATCTCGCGGCTATAAGAGCTGCGAGATGAGGAGATCACGCGACGCGAGCAGAGGGGTCGTGCGATGCGTAGAGAAAGAGACCTTACAGCTAGAAGAGCTACGAGTCGTAAGAAAAGATGCCACAGAACCTATTCCAAGACGCTTGAGTCCTTGGCCAACCCATTAGAATCACTTCGGGTGAGAATTCAGGTCGCTTCGCGGTCTGTTGCCGAAAGGGCCAATGAGCTAGGGGTGTTGTTGGTTGATTATAGTAAACCCAGGTCTTCCCATCATAACCAACAAATGGTTCCATTGCCGGCTTTGAACAAACCGAGCGCTGATGTTTTGGTGGTATCCTACAAGAGACGAACTCAATGAGTGGGTTTGGTCTAACCAGAAAGAGTTTGCCGAACGAGAGAACAGGAGTCCTAAGCTGAGTACAGAGGCCTGGTTGCTAAAACATATTAGTTTAGACATACATGCGATATTTTTTGCTACCTTTGGAAACGAGCTATATGACTGGTTGTCCAAGTTGACGGATACAAGCATATTCAAGAAGAAAAGAAACATTGTCTGGACACCGGAGCTGATTCAGACTGTGAAGGACCTTGATAATCTGCTCATGAGGACAGTAGACTTCTGGCTTGCGAGTGTGCTAGATGGATTTGTCACAGAGTTTGAAGTTGACCAGAGAAAGAGCTTCAGCGAGGCTGAGTGCTACTTCTTCAAAGGATATCATGGTAAGTACCTCAGATCTTTAAACTTGTCCATTAAGATGCTATTATATGAAAAAGGAACAATGGATCTAGTTTCAGATCAATAGGTAGAGATAGTAATGTCACAAGAGTTTGAAAGTGATTTTGATGGCATTGGACAAACACGTAGTAGAAAGAAGTATAAAGTAGATTTCAGATCTCCAATATTTGAAGATAGTCCAGATCATACTAGACAGCAGAGTCCTAGTACTACAAAAGGTTCAGAAGGGGGTATCCCTTACCACCCTTATACCCCACAGAAATAGACCGGGACTCATAACAATCCCGTAGGAACTCCATATAGTAGCTCACAGACAGTACCTACCACCGCTACCTCACCTTCACCTACACCGCCGAGTGGTAGTAACACAGTAAATCAACATCCACCACATAGAAATAGAATGGAGGATGATATGAAGTTACCTATATTTAAGGGAACAGGGGCAGAAGACCCAGAGCAGTACTGGTTTTTATGTGAAGCCATGTGGACCATTAAAACCATCAATGATGATAATCTTAAACTTGTACAGCTGGTCACCACACTCAGAGATCGTGCCTTAACATGGTATATCAAGTATACCACAGTACCCAGAACACTTGACCAGGTCAAGACCGCCATGATTAAAGAGTTTAAGAAACCTAAGTCTGAGTCACAGTGCATAACAAAACTCAAAGACATCAAGCAATTACCTACAGAGTCGGTGCGGGACTTTGATCAGAAATTCAAAGCCCTTATAGACCAAGTCAGTTTTGAGTTTGTGCCGGAGCAGCATAAGGAATGGTTTATCATAGCGCTGCTCCCTCACATCAGACTGCCGTTAATGCAGCAAAAACTCCAGACACAGGATGACGCGTTGGAGATGGCAATAAAACTTGAGGCTTCACCTCTAGCTGAGACTAGTACAAGCATGACAACTTTACAAAACCAGTTGGATAATCTTACATTACAGTTGCATGAGCTGAAGAAAGGGAAAGAAGTTGCGCAAGAGATATGGTGTGTAAAATGTAAAGCACAGGGCCATAGTAAAGACAATTGTTCGGTCTTTGTAGAATATATAGCAACAGGGGCTCCTAACCCCTTACCACAGACCCACGGGCCCTGGTGCAAGATATGCAAAATGCGAGGACACCTACCCCACCATTTCCCTCTACTTCAGAAGTACGTACAGACACCTAAGAACTTATACTGTGTAACAATATTGCCGAGCCTATGATCTCATGGTCGGAGCAAAGCAAGACTTGTATAGAGTCCAATCAGAAACATAGGGTCTAGCAGCAGGACCACAGTAAGATCCGGCTTATGGTTGTCGGGGCGGAGGATTCAGAGGATGAGGCCGTGGAGGAGGCTTCGGCTGAGCAGAAGGATTTGGCCGTGGAGAAGGATTTGGCCGTGGTCATGGACCAGTGACGTGTTACAACTGTGGAGTTGTAGGACACTATGCTAGGGACTGTTAGAGCCCCACTACCACATGTAATTATTGTAAATATTATGAACACACTATTGAGGAATGTCCTACCTTGATAGCTAAGATCAGAGAACCTAAGCCAACAACACACCAGAACATCCAGCTTATTGCTGCTAAGCGGGACGAGCTAGAACCAAGAGCCAATATTGTGACTCATAGTGGTGTTTCTACCAGTGGGACATCGCAGGAAACAGGGAAGAACACAGAGCAGGATTGGGTGTGCAGAGCTCCTAACAAAGCAACACCACTCGACCTGCAAAAGAACAAACAAACATTTTAGGAAGCTAAGGCTTTCTTTGATGACCCTACACAATCAGGATCATAGGTACCACCATCTAGGGGTGTACCGCAGCAAGCACCTTGTGGCGATAGCCTTGTACAGACATCGCAGGCTACCACATCTCGAAGATGTGATGAGGAGGAGATGGCAGGAAGCGTCTACTCCTTCCTGCGGAGTTTTCTAAAACTAGTAAGAAATGAGCAAGCTATCACAGAACTTCAGCGAATAGTCGATCAGTGTCAGCCATCCTCTTCTGTGAGCAGTACACAGTGTGTTGTTCATAATATTACAGGACATATAAGAACAGGGAGGGAGATGCGACTCACAGCTCAAATTGGAGAGTTTGAAATGGATGAGGTCATCCTAGATCTAGGATCAGATGTAAATGTTTTGATTAAGCAGACATGGGAACAGATGGGTAGCCCTAAGTTAACCAGATCGCCTATCCATATGAGATTAGCTAATCAGCAACGGGTAGCGCCCCTGGGCCGGTTACCGCAAGTACCATTTGATATTGACGGAGTTCGCAGCTTTGCGGACTTTGAAGTTATATAAATCATTGGCAATAATAAACCCTACCCAGCACTACTAGGCATTGATTGGGCGATCGGTAACATGGCTGTTATCGACCTAAAGAGAAGACAAATGACCTTTGAGGATGCGCAGATCCGGGTCATCGCACCGTTGGATCCTTTTCAGGGTCCTAGATATATTGAACCTATCTGAGTAGAAGAGGAGGCACATAACATAGAAAGCCTCTATCAGATGACTACAAACCAGGGTGACTATGTTAACCCAACCGCATAAGGGAACATTAGTTGGCAATGCGACAGCTCATGAGCATCGAATTCAGAGGTTGGTCTAGAAAACTAGCAGAAAAGACTTCACGAAGTCTCAGCGCGTAGATGTGTGTACTTGACTAAGTCACTGCGATGGATTGGCACAGAGATCAATGAGATTCCAGCGTTTCATGGTCTAACTGATATCCAGGACTTTCTCGAGCAGTTTGAATGAAAGATTCCTTATGAATAGAGGATCGCAGCTATGGATCTTGCAGTGCGAGCCATGCCGACAAGATGGTGGTATGCACACAAAGAGAATATCACATCATGGGATGATATTAAAAGATTGATGGCCATCAGATTCTCCATAGACATTGATTACGTTCAGCAGAAATACACAGGAGAAAGTAACCCCAGGTCACACATTCAGGCATGTGAACACGATTGGTCGGACATTCCCGAGGATGAATGGGTTCACCGATTCATTCACACTTTGGACACAGTTCCAAGGAATTGGTATACAGAGATAGAATTGTGTAAGGGAACGACTACATGGCCCCTTATGATAGATAGCTTCCTACTCACCTTCACTTTTGAATTTGAGTATCCGAATGTTGATCAGGCCTTCGATATAATAAAGATCAAGATATTTGAGGACTGTACCCCATCAGTACAGACTCAGCCTGATTGGGCTGTTCAGTTAACAGAGGTGCTAGAGTGCTATAACTTTAAAGTAGAACCAGAGGACGAGGATGAGGATCCTCGTAGTACCAACATTCCAGAGTCAGAAGGGACTCGCGATGTTGAGGGACCATAGCTAGAAATCCCAGAAATCACAGAGCCCATCAAGATTAAGAAGATCAATATTGGCACAGACACAGAGCCTAAGTTTGCCTCTATTGGAGATTATTGGAGTGATGAAATAGTCAGACAGATCACCGACTTGTTGCATGACTATCAGGACCTATTTCCCACCAAGTTCACAGAGATGAAGGGAATAGTTGGAGACCTTGGAGTCATGAGGATACCATTGAAGGAGGATGCTAGACCAGTAAAGCAGTGTCCCTACAGATTGAATCCACGATAGAAAGAAAAATTAAAGGATGAGATCGATAAGATGCTGGAGGCAGGCATCATTGAGCCGGTAGAAGAGAGTGAATGGGTTAGTCCCATGGTCATACAGGAAAAGAAAACCAAAGGAGACATCAGGATCTGTGTCGATCTGCGCAAGCTCAACGATGCATCGCTTCACGATCCATTTTTGACATCGTTCACTGATGAAGTGTTAGACAACGTGGGAGGACAGGAGGTCTACTCCTTCACCAATGGATTTTCAGGCTATCATCAGATCAGAATCCATCTAGAAGATCGATCTAAGACCACCTTTGCAACAGAATGGGGCTCGTTCCAGTATACGGTAATGCCCTTTGGTCTTAAGAATGCACCAGCTATATTTTCTAGAGTAGTAGTTGCTGTATTTAAAGAATACATTCATAAATTCCTAGAAGTATATTTTGATTATTGGACTGTATTTGGACTCGTTGACAAGCACGTAGGAGATCTAAGACTAATGTTAGAGAAATGTAGGTAGTACCATATTTCTCTAAACTTGAAGAAATGTACATTTTGTGCACCATTTGGTATTTTGTTGGGTCACATTGTTTGTAGACAAGGCTTGATGGTAGATCCCGCAAAGATTGCCATCATTGTAAATCTTCTAGCACCCAACTCAGTCAAGCAACTGAGGACAGTACTTGGTCATACTGGGTACTACAGAAAATTCATCAAGGGCTACGCAAAAATTACAGCGCCGATGGAGAAATTGCTAAGAAGGATGTAAAATTCCTATGGAATGAGGAATGTCAGCAGAGTCTAGACACACTCAAGGAGAATATGGTTACAACACCCATCTTAGTATTTCCAGACTTGACTAAGCCATTTCATGTACATGTGGATGCATCTAGAATCGCACTAGGGGTTGTCTTAACACAACCAGGAGAAGGAGATATTGACCATCCTATCGCATACTCCAGCAGAAAGCTCTCGACAGCAGAAAAGAACTACACCACCACAGAAAGAGAAGGGTTAGCTATGGTGTACGCGCTGTAGAAGTTCAGGCACTACCTATTGGGTGCCTCGTTTAAGATGTTCACTGACCATTCCACGTTAAAGTATCTGGTTAATAAGCCAGTGTTAGGGGGAAGAATCTGCAGATGGTTACTCCTCTTTCAGGAGTATGATTTCGAAATCATTGTGAAACCAGGAAGATTGAACGCCGGAGCTGATCATCTGTCGTGGATAGACTCAGGAGAGGAGCCAAGTAACCTAGAAGACAATTTTCTGGACGCACAGTTTTTTTCTATTCAAATCACAGACGACTACTATGATGATATTATCCACTTCCTTACTATCGGATTAGCACCTGATGAGTTTACTAAGCAGCAAAAGAAGCAATTGGTTGTTAAAGCAGCAGACTTCACCCTGATCGTGAGACAGTTATACAAGTTAGGTCCAGATGAAGTTCTTTGTAGATGTGTGATGCCGCACGAAAAAGAGACTATCATCAGGGAGGCACATTCAGGAACCGTAGGAGGTTATTTCGCAGGAAAGCCGACTGCGCATAAAATCCTGGCTACAGGTTTATGGTGGCCTACGTTGCACAAAGACACTAAGGACTTTTGCAGATGGTGCGATATCTGCCAGAGGGTAGGAAAACCCTCGCGACGCGATGAAATGCCACTGCGACCGCAGGTTACGCTGCGTGCATTTGACAAGTGGGCTATATACTTTGTGGGTCCTATCAACCCACCAGGAAAACCAACTAGTGTGAGATATATCATCACTGGAACAGAGTACCTCACCAGATGGGCAGAGGCCAAAGCAGTAAAGAATTGTGATGCTACTACAGCTGCACAGTTCCTTTTTTAGAACATCACCAATAGATTTGGATGCCCCTTAATTTTGATGAGCGACCAAGGTACCCATTTCTTTAACAACACTATTGAGGCCTTGACAGAAGAATTCCAGATTCAGCACCATAAGAGCACTCCCTACCACCCACAGGCTAATGGTACGATGGAGGCCTTTAATAAGATTTTAGAAAATGTGCTTACCAAGATCTGCAACAGCGAGCGATTCAAAAGATTTTCTAAAGAGTTACACCAATTAGATTGCACTAGCATGGATTGCTTTAAGTTCTTTAATAGAAATGTATATATAAATGGATTGCTTTCAGTTCTTAATGGAAATGTATGCATCCAACCTCGTTGCAACTGGGTTATTTCAGGATTTAGGAAAGGTGCTCATACGCATATTGGAATCTTTGGTATATCAATAAATTGAAGATTCATTTCATAGTCAATACAGTATAATTTTCACACAATAGCTAGTTATAAAATATGCCAGTCGCATTCTATTCAATCCAATATTAACATTTTCACATAAGACCTATTTTAGAATTTGTCGGTCATAAAAAAATACATATTAGATTCTCTATTTATTAAAGTGATAATGTATTAAAACCTGTTTATTCTGTGGCACATTGGTAACCGCTTCAGCATTCTCCTTTACGTTTTCTCGTCCATGCCAGAATCACTAGCGATTTCCCCTTTAGCCTAATTAAACAGAAATTAAAAAAACAACAATGGTATACCCTGGATACCTCTGGTTCAAGGTTGTGCCACAATCAACTGATAAAACTAAAACAAAAAAACATACCCTGTACAGATTCTAAACAGCTGACTCTACCCTCGGCCATTTATCATTTATACAAGGGCAGCATACACAAAGAACCTACAGCCATAATATTCCATTACTCGACCCATACGACCCCAAGCGCTATGTTGGAGATTGCATAAACTCCAAAGGGGGCTCGGGATTTCACATTCCTCCTGAAAAGTTAAACGCTGGAAATAACATAACAAGGAAAACAACATAACAGAGAAAACGTTTTCAATCTGCATCTTCACATTACCAATGCAATACCATAAGTAACAAACGGCACACTAAGACGGCGTTCAAAGCTACGGTTTCACCTCCGACCCATCAAAACATGTGCAGTGATAACAAAACAATGATGGCATCTTTAATCCATGGTCTTACTTTCACATTTAAAGAAAAACACAGGGCAATAAACCATTACGCAGAGACACTCCCCTGCCTGTGATTCAGCATTCACATCTAATACACAGGAAACAACCCATAACCCATATGCAGAGGCACTCGCTCCCAGCCTGCGAATTAAACATCTAGATTCACAAGTAAATAAACTAAAATAGTGTACCAGGAAGGGTAATCTAAGTCTGTGATTTCACATGCAGCAGTATAACCCTTATGGGTAATAACCAACAAATCGTATGGGGCAGAACGATATTATCCATAAAACTACAAGGGAGCACATGCAGCCAGACAAAAACATTCAAAGAAAACACTCAACAAGCAACGTGCAGAGTCTTACTGCGTTCTTGGATTTGATTCCTCACGCGATTTGACCTTGCAGCTCCCTACAAGTCTCGGCAATCTCCAAGAGGCTTCCCCTAACAATTGGCATTTCACCTCTTTAAAAGGTCACGGAATTCGCCAAGTCTTCTCTTCCTATGCATGTGGGATAAGCGATATTGCCATTAACTTGGCAACCAAAATCCCTTCTCTTTTAGTATATTTTACCTTTCTAATTATTCAACTTAGCTTTTACTTTTAGTAAAATCAACCTTTCTAATTATTCATCTTAGCTTTTTTCTTTATTTGTACTGTCCTTTCCATTTAACTAGTTTAACCCTTTTTAAAGGTGGAGAGCATTTGGGAAAAAAGTGGAACATTCCCATTTTTTAAAATATAAAGTTCTTTAAAAATAATGCCAATTAATGTCCCATTCTCTATATCTATACATATAGCATAATATGCTGCTCCACAATATATGAAGGGAAAAGATTATGATTTCTAAAGGTTTTTCCTTTAATACTGGTTCTGTATAAATATGCTTTTTCTTACAATCGTATCCCATTGTGCTATCTTTTTAATATATATAAATATATCTGTTAAAGAGTAATTGCCATATGAGCCTTGAATTATTTCAGCATATATATAGTGTGGTAAAAAGAGCTTTTCAACTATTCATGAGGCATTATGTAAATTAATATAAGAGTTAGCTCTTTATACTTCAATCGTTGCATGGTTCCCTTGTTTTATAATTAAAACATTGTATTTCTTAATCGAATCCACTTTATATACCAAAGACTTCCTTGCTAGTGATTAAACACTACTCCTTATTCCCTTAGTATTTACAAGCACACATCAATTTATTCATTGAGTTTCTCAGTTCCCCTTTTCCGGAAAGCCCTTTCCCCATAGTGGGTTCGTCGCCAAATGTCATTTTAGTCGCTCGAAGCTTTCAGTCATTAACCTTATCAATTTAACCACAACTTGACAGAGGTTTATAGTCGATACTTAGAGTGATATTTACTTAAACTGTGAGCTCTAGGTCGAGGTGGCGAGGGATGTTACATCCTCTCCCCCTTGAATTAACACCGTCCTCGGTGTTACCAATTTTCCCCGCCTTGTCCCCTTTCTTCTTCAGGTTCTTAATTCTTGCTTTTATATTTATTTAATCCCTCTTGACAGGTGGGATTAGGTCACCAAACCTGCATTTTAAGCACACATATGCATGTCTACTACATCAATAAAACATGACTACTAGCATTGACATTGAGACAATCTAGAAATCTGATTGTACACTTTTCATAATCCACAGTGGCTCCAATATACCTGTCAGTTCTATCTATCAATAAATGAACATATTACCTCATCGGTACAAGTTTACCTGTAATGCACATACCTTTTCCCACATTGTTCCTTTCTTTGGATGTCCTCCATCCCAGCACACCAAGTGCCAATAGTACTCCAAGTACCAATTCAAGCCACCCAACACAAGGACGATACCAACCCTTCATGTATCTCCTTTATGCTATTCAGGGTGCTTTGTCATTATTCTTTTCTCTAGATGTTCCTCCATCCCAGCACACCAAGTGCCAACAGCACTCCAAGTACCAATTTAAGCCACCCAACACAAGGACGATACCCTATACCCCTCTGTAGGCATATCTCCTTTTTGTGCTATTCAGGGTGCTTCACCAAGCTGAGGCACCTCCGTTCTCGCACACCTCCACAATACCTAGAGGTTATTCTCTTCACAGATCCCCCCCCCCACTCATGTGACAATCCTCTAATGTGTGCAGAACGAGTCTTAACCAAAATGTCTTACATCTGGGCATCCCTAGAATGCATAGTGGTCCCTCGCTGGCCCGAGGGGAAACAAGGTAGCTTTCATCCACTACCTCCATCACCAATTCCTCGTGGTGACAATGTTTCATGCCTGCAATCACTCGATAGGTGGTCAGCTCATCATATCATTGTTTCAAAGAACATCAAACTTTTTAACATAAGTCACGTCTTACTTCATTTCTCATTCACCAGATAAGAGTCTTTATACTAGTGCACTCTTTTTACCACTAAGGCATTCTATTGATTCCTTAAGCACAACGTATTTTATTACTTATTTTGGCTGCACTATAGCCCAAGTTCATAAGCAAATCTACTTTCATGTCTTTGAAAGATTTTTTTCATACCTTGCGAGTATGTATGAAAGATCAATAGTCTCTATGTTTGCATAGCCTGATTTCCTAGGCTTCTCTTGCATGCCCGATATTACATTGCATCTAACCACAACTTTTTCATTCAATTTCTGCATTCAATTAGCACTCATTTAATAGTTAATGGAAATCTAATTGGAGATTCTTTAAGAAAACCATGTTCTACTTTATAACAGTTCACAACAATGCATCTTATGTCATCATTCACCACTATTTCCAAAGCAAACTGATAGAAATTCTATGATAAATTTTACCTCATGTTTATGTCCATTTAGGCCGCAAGCTCATATGCTATTGTTGTGCACACCTATAGGGGGAGCATCAAGGGTCTGTTCCTGTTGTTTTTATGGACCCAAAACTTGAGAAGTTCCTATGAATCCATTACCCCAACCAGAAACAATTGTTCTTAGTTAATAGCAATTTGTTCATAAAGGTGTTAGCAGTCGCGCCTTACTACTAACATTCATTTGGCATATTTTCGTATACCTGCTTAATCCTAACAATATGTGTTCTTAATATAGTCATCCTTTCAGCATCACTTATGTTCTCAGTTAGATTTGCACATAATGAATTTAGCTACAATTTCTAGGATTTTTGGGAAAATATATTTACTCCTTTGAATGATCAACAATCATGAAATAGCTATCGTGTCCTCTTTTCTCCCCTTTTCTAAAATGGTGTAAGGTCAGTTTTCTTCTTTTTACTTACTTTTCATGACATGATGGGACTTCTAAAAAGAGTGGAAACATTTCCTTATAAGTCACCCCTTTTATTCCTTCCTAATTAGCAAACAGAAGATACAAAACATTAAATTTCTAGTCAGCAGTTCCTTACCAATATGTATCAGTTCATTATACAATTTTATTCATTGCTCAATACCAAACAAAAGGTATATAACTTTAAATTCCTATTCGCCAATTCCTTACCAATATGTATCAATTCATTAGCAGCCAATCCAACTATTAATGTAAGCCCTAAAGGTTGCTTCTCAAATAAATTTATGCGCATTTATGCAGACTTCCATACCTCTACCAAAATTTTTTTTTTTGGTGCAACTCAAAAGGAAAGGATTCACTTGTCTTAATCGTGGATAAGAAAAAAAAAAACATCTTCAAATAAACAAAATATCAACGTACCTATGTACTTACCTTGTTGGGCCTCACCTTGAAGTGGACAGGCTATTCCTGCACAACTACAAGGTCAACCAATACATAATTACTTGAAGTTGCTGCACTTTAGAGTACTTGTGTTGTAGATCAACATGAGTTCGTCGATTCATGTTATCTCAAGCCAACTTGATCGTCAATTTACAAAACAAAATAGGTAGAATCATTTTTGAGCCCAAATAGGCCCGAGTGTTTTGACCTTTTCTTTGATACCATATGTAATGTCCCTCCTATACCTAGGTGCCAATAGGTGTGAAAAAAAAAAATTGTTTACACTATTATTGTAGAGGAGACCAATCTGTTAACAACAACTTTTATCAAATTTCATATCAAATATGTCAAAACCCATGCGCATTGTAAAACAGTCATTTGAGAATTGTTTTTAATGTAATTCACAACATGCCATCATCATAGTGCCCTGAAACAGCTTACTATGCATGTCATAAAAAAAAATAGTAAGATAACAGTGACATTTTTCATTATCTTTTTAGAGGATTAACTTCCTGTAGAAAGTAGAAATCTGTCTTTTCTTCCCTGTTAGACTATCTGTCGTCTTTATAAGGATTAAGGAGCAATCTTCCCTAAACCATCCTTCTTAGATTCAATTCCTTCATAAGAATACTTTTGACAACATCCTCACCATGAGAACAAATAAAAGGTAATATACCAAAAGCACCTAAGATAACAATATCAAGGACACTCAAATTGTGACATCCCAAATGAACTGAAATTGATTCTTAGAAGGAATACGAAACTATTTTCTCTACATCACGAAGACTTAGTTATGCTAATTGGATTAAGCTCATTTTTACGTTGCTTGATCATAAAACATCCTTAAAAGATAACATACATATTCTTTATTTTTCCCCATGAGATCCTTATGCCATATAACCATCCTCCTAAACCAACTTAGTCGTAAAGGACAATTCATAATACAAACCATAAAGAAAGAACAGGAGGATATTATCATTACATCCACATGCCACTTACTTTATACTCAGGCTATATAGGAACCTATACAAGTTATGCCCATTTCTAATCATCTTGAGTTCATTTATGTTTACCTTGAGTACTTGTTATTGCAGGATGATTCGACTACTTGTCCTGCAAGCACTTCAATAATTTATACAACCACAATTAGGAGATCTTTCTCAATTCATAGTTTATTCAATAAACATAGCTGACATAGGCACGTCAGATGCAATGCTTCATCCACATAATAGTCCTCGGAATGATACAGATCTATATCAACAAATTTTAATTATGCATGAAGAAAATCCCTATCACCATTCTTATAGCATTTATCGAGCGATCCAAGTGCAAGCAACAGGCGAAGGGACAAAAATCCCCGAGGCAGCTGTTAAGATACAACAGGGTTAGACAGTTACGGAATATGATAAAAATAATCGAATGCATATATACTGTATAGTGCCCTACCATACTTTCATCATCCACATCCTCCTGCACTTCACAACTTAGCATTAAATTATTCAACTATTCAAAGAGAAAATATAAACTCATTTTATAAATGCAGCTAGCCACTTTAACGACTAACACTAACAACTAGTAATTAAAACTTCATTTTCTAAGTTAATAGACTAGACCGACTGAAAGCTCGACTTCGAATTTCCACCCAACCAACTGACTCTATTTGGCGTGCGTTAATCTACCTAGAGTCACCCCCGAGCTTGGGCGACGAACCCACTAAGGTAAGGGGAACCATTTCCAAGTGTTCTGAACATATTCCAAGGTTCGAATACAAAATTTATCAGCATAGATGCTAACCTGCTACCCAGTCAGGTGCCATTTCTCTGGATTATACATAATTTAAGACTACCTTAACTCTTAGTCTACTTTCATTCCAGAGCTAATAAATAATCATTTTCAGAAACTTATTAGTTAAAGGGTTTACAATTCCATAGAAACCAATGCACAGATTATGAAAAGGTGTAACACATCCATTTAATTCCTGATCTAGGAAATGCTTCTAAGAGTTACCCTATGGACCACACGAGCGAGTCAAAAGATTTTCTAAAGAGTTACACCAATTAGATTGCGCTAGCATAGATTGCTTTAAGTTCTTTAATAGAAATGTATAAATGGATTGCTTTCAGTTCTTAATGGAAATGTATGCATCCGCCCTCGTTGCAACTACGTTATTTCGGGATTTAGGAAAGGTGATCATACGCATATTGGAATCTTTGGTATATCAATAAATTGAAGATTCATTTCATAGTCAATACAGTATAATTTTCACACAATATCTAGTTATAAAATATGCCAATCTCATTCTATTCAATCCAATATTAACATTTTCACATAAGACCTATTTTAGAATTTGTCGGTCATAAAAAAATACATATTAGATTCTCTATTTATTAAAGTGATAATGTATTAAAACCTGTTTATTCTGTGGCACATTGGTAACCACTTCAGCATTCTCCTTTACGTTTTCTCGTCCATGCCGGAATCACTAGCGATTTCCCCTTTAGCTAATTAAATAGAAATTTAAAAAATAGCAATGGTATACCCTGGATACCTCTGGTTCAAGGTTGTGCCACAATCGACTGATAAAACTAAAACAAAAAAAACATACCTTGTACAGATTCTAAACAGCTGACTCTACCCTAGGCCATTTATCATTTATACAAGGGCAGCATACACAAAGAACCTACAGCCAGAATATCCCATTACTCGACCCATACGACCCCAAGCGCTATGTTGGAGATTGCATAAACTCCAAAGGGGGCTCGGGATTTCACATTCCTCCTGAAAAGTTAAACGCCGAAAATAACATAACAAGGAAAACAACATAACAGAGAAAACGTTTTCAATCTGCATCTTCACAATACCAATGCAATACCATAAGTAACAAACAACACACTAAGACGACGTTCAAAGCTACGGTTCCACCTCCGACCCATCAAAACATGTGCAGTGATAACAAAACAACAATGGCATCTTTAATCCATGATCTTACTTTCGCATTTAAAGAAAAACACAAGGCAATAAACCATTACGCAGAGACACTCCCCTGCCTATGATTCAGCATTCACATCTAATACACAGGCAACAACCCATAACCCATATGCAGAGGCACTCGCTCCCAGCCTGCGAATTAAACATCTAGATTCACAAGTAAATAAACTAAAACAGTGTACCAGGAAGGGCAATCTAAGTCTGTGATTTCACGTGCAGCAGTATAACCCTTGGGGGTAATAACCAACAAATCGTATGGGGCAGAATGATATTATCCATAAAACTACAAGGGAGCACATGTATCTAGACAAAAGCATTCAAAGAAAACACTCAACAAGCAACGTGCAGAGTCTTACTGGGTTCTTGGATTTGATTCCTCGCACGATTTGACCTTGCAGCTCCCTGCAAGTCTCGACAATCTCCAAGAGGCTTCCCCTAATAACTGGCATTTCACCTCTTTAAAAGGTCACGGAGTTCACCAAGTCTTCTCTTCCTATGCATGTGGGATAAACGATATTTCCATTAACTCGGCAACCAAAATCCCTTCTCTTTTAATATATTTTACCTTTCTAATTATTCAACTTAGCTTTTACTTTTAGTAAAATCAACCTTTCTAATTATTCATCTTAGCTTTTTTCTTTATTTGTACTGCCCTTTCCATTTAACTATTTTAACCCTTGTTAAAGGTGGAGAGCATTTGGGAAAAAAGTGGAACATTCCCATTTTTTAAAATATAAAGTTCTTTAAAAATAATGCCAATTAATGTCCCATTCTCTATATCTATACATATAGCATAATATGTTGCTCCACAATATATGAAGGGAAAAGATTATGATTTCTAAAGGTTTTTCCTTTAATACTGGTTCTGTATAAATATGCTTTTTCTTACAATCGTATCCCATTGTGCTATCTTTTTAATATATATAAATATATCTGTTAAAGAGTAATTTCCATATGAGCCTTGAATTATTTCAGCATATATATAGTGTGGTAAAAAGAGCTTTTCAACTATTCATGAGGCATTATGTAAATTAATATAAGAGTTAGCTCTTCATACTTCAATCGTTGCATGGTTCCCTTGTTTTATAATTAAAACATTGTCTTTCTTAATCGACTCCACTTTATATACCAAAGACTGCCATGCTAGTGATTAAACACTACTCCTTATTCCCTTAGTATTTACAAGCACACATCAATTTATTCATTGAGTTTCTCAGTTCCCCTTTTCCGAAAAGCCCTTTCCCCCTAGTGGGTTCGTCGCCAAATGTCGTTTTAGTCACTCGAATCTTTCAGTCGTTAACCTTATCAATTTAACCACAACTTGACAGAGGTTTATAGTCGATACTTAAAGTGATATTTACTTACACTGTGAGCTCTAGGTCGAGGTGGGGAGGGATGTTACAATTTCCAAAAATAAATCCTTGCCTCTTTAATAAAAGAATATAAATCGTGGCCCACAATCGAAAAATAAACCCTTGCCTCTTTAATAAAAGAATATAAATCGTGGCCCACATTTGACTTGATTCTTGGAAATGGGTTTTAGGCCAATACCTTTTCATAAAGATTTTTGTTTAATATTTTTATAAAAACAAAATTTATTTTTATAAAAATATAAAATCTTTCCTTTATAACTTAAACTTTTAAGTCACCTTTATAAAACTTTGATTTATGTATAATTATCTTCCTTTTACCCAAAACTCTTCAACCTCTTTCTTCTGGCCACCTTGGAATTTTTATAAATCATTTTAATGAGGCAAGTTTGAAAACCATTTGATCCTCAAGAGAAACTCAAAATTTTCAGGTAATAAGGCTAACTGCGGAAAAACTAAAATAGTGCTAATAGCTGGCTCCACTAGGGATGCTATCCTCCCTGCAAGGTAGTGAAGAACCCCGTTGACCAGGTGCCAAATCCATTGGGTTTTTCCCAACCTTTTCTTAAATTCTAAAATTGTTCTGACATATGACCATCAACTGAAATCATTCTTCAAACAAATTCATGTCAATCTGTAAACTGTCAGTTGTCCATCCTCTGAAAACTGAAGACAACTGTAACCGCATACCTGAACTTTAAAACCAAAACTGAAATCAAAATTGAAACTGAAAACAAACTGAAAAATGTTGAATGGAATTCTCTCCATGTCAAGCTTATTCATATTTACTCACCTACCCTACTTACTAAGCATCAATGCTCAATAAAGTAACTTCTGACTTCCAATGAAGCCTCTCAACCAAATGATCCCATAAACCAAATTTCTCTTCATGCTTGATATAAAGAAAGGACTGAAAGACCTAATGGAAAAAGGTTATAATAAAAAAATTGATCTTTACAATAGAGATATAAACAACCATTACCACTACCAAGATTCTCCATGTACTTTGCCACTGGATCATAAAAAACATGAAATCCTTCAAAATATTCTGTCATTTGCTTACCATGAGAAGGTTGCTTAAAAAGTAACTCCCTTTGCAAATTATTAAGTTGTCCCTTAAAATATCTTTGACAAGAATGTTCATGACAATCCTCAACCAAGACCTCCACAAATTCGTTCAAAATTTCTGAATTTGCAACTTCATTCTTTCCATGCATTCCAAAATAAATACCAATATGTTCCTCAACATGATCAAGGAAACAAACTTCTTTTTGACAAAAAATTTATGAATTTGAAAAACAAAAAGAAGCATCCATTTGAGAACCCCCATCTTCTTCTTCGTTATTCAATTCTTCATTGCATACTACTTTTTTTCTTCTAAAGGATCGAATTGATTGCATAACGGTCCTTCTCGCTCATCATCCATTCCAAAAAAAATTATACGTTCATCTACAATATCAAATTCCGATTTTTTATCAGAAACTTTAAGTCTCTTTTTTAACCACTTAAATGAAGGAAAACACAATGGCAAATAGTCACTTTCAACATGTTTAGTTTCCACTTTGTTTTCATATTTTTTGTCTTGGATTGCAATGATATTTTCTTCACTAACAGAAATTGTGACAATCTAATTGCATTCTTCACAAAACAAATCAGTACAACCATCTCCTTTCAAATCACTGGGTTGATAATATTCTACAAGCAAAGAGGGATTTTTATATTCATGTAAATCTTTAGGAGAAATTTGAATTTGATCAACATGAAGAGGTCTTTCTTCAACCACTATTTAAAAATCTGATTTGTCTTTACTTGCATTTTCAGAAAATGAACATGTGGAGGGACTACAAGACTGGGATTTTCCATAATTATCATCTTCTGTGTAATCAATCACGCAAGCATTGTAACTTTCAAGAGATTGTTGTTGTGAAAAGGAATTTTATGATTGGTAAGGGGATGCCTCTTCCTGTGAAAAAAATTAGGAAGTTGAATAATATGAGAAAGGATTTGATTGAAAATCCCAACCTCTCTCTTAGTCACACAGAGAATGACAAGAATTCCACAAATCATCATCAGTTTCAAGAAGAGAGATATAACTGGTTGAAATAGAGCTTTGGTCTATGTCAACTTCAGTTAAGGAAGACAGTACTAACTGCTGGGAAATTTCTTGAATATCATGGAAATTGGCTTGTGTTTCTTTTTGAGTTGAATATTCATGTAATATATCTAAAACCTATTCATCCCAATACTGGTCATCACCACACTCATCTTTCACATTTTCAATGAACTCTCTATCGTGTGTGCAATAATCTTGAAGTAACAACACAGAAGGATAATGCCTTTTGAAATGTTCATGAAATATTGTATGAAAGTATTTAAGGGAGGATAAGCTTTCTATTGGCAATCCCTCATACCACGACCTTGCATATTGCTCTAAATAAACATGAATAGTTTCATTAAAGAATCTTCATGCCCTCCCACTCCCATCTTATGTATATGCTTATGAAATCTAAATAAATGAATGGCAGCATCATCACCCTTTTCATCATTGAATCTTGGAAGATATGTTTGCCAATTTACCAGAGGTATTTTATTGGGATAACCAAAAATGGCAGAAAGATTCATAGGATCATACCTTGCAGCCCAAGAAGCCATCTTGAAGGTGGAGAAACTGATTCAACTCCTAAAACTTTGCAACCCCATTTGATAGTGGAGCTTCCATAGACCATTATGAAGAATGGATCCTTCACAGATGGATTCTCTACGTGAAAAGAGACATGACCTTCTTGATGTCTGACCATTGTTCACCATCAACAGTCAGATCTAAACCCTTCGTTCAAATCCAGGGAATATTTGAGACCTCTCCCCATATCTGTCCATTAGAGTAAATTTCAACTAAAAATGGGCCTCCTAAGGAAAATTAATAAAATAATAGTTAAAATAATAAAATAATATTTATTAATTTTGGAGGAAGAAAAGAAAAAACTACTTTTTTGTTCATATTTTTTACATATCTCCCTGTGTTTTTACTCAAATTTCAATCAGGAGAGATCATTGGATGCGGAATTAAATTTTGCATCCAACGCGTACCTAGTCGGCATACTTTTGATGGGCCCTGCTACCCCAAAAACAAGAAATACCTAAAAAATGTGATGATGACATCATCATCACATTTTTCAGGTATTTCTTGTTTTTCGGGTAGCGGGGCCCATCAAAAGTATGTCGAGTGGGTACTCGTTGGATGTGTACTATAATTCCACATCCAACGAGCTCTTCTGATCGAAATTTGACTAAAAACACAGGGAGATATATCAAAAATATGAACAAAAAAATAGTTTTTTTTATGATACATATCCCCAAATTTATATTAAAAATTTGTTTAAGAGTTGTTGCCTTTTTGAATTTTAAAGAATTTTGATTGGCTAATACATGATGACATGGAATTTGTATTATTTTTGGAAGGCCCAATTTAAATTGAAATTTCCTCTAATGTTTTCGACCACCGGTCTCCCCAGTGGAGTCACCTTCCAGAATCTTTCAGTGGAGTCTCCAGAGAAAATGATACAACCTTTTTCCCATGTAAGAATCTATGTTTGCCCACAAAAACCCTTTATCCTGAATCTTTGTCGTTCTTCCTAGGGATGATCTTCAATTTCGTCCCCGGCAATAGCGCCAATTTGTTAGCACTCAAAATTAACCAAAGGTTGTGAAGGCTCACTCCTAGGTAATAGCAAAACCACTTTCAAAGAGAGAACTGGATTTTTACTCTTTCGAGAGGGATCTCTCACCAGAAATTAACAATGCCAAATATGTACAAGTGAAAATATGAATTGTTTGTAATATTGGTTGAAACAGAACCTAGGACCGTTGGGCTATGGAGTCAAGATGTGAAATAATAGATGGTGGAACTTTTGCAGGGTGATTTTAACACAGAGGCAAGATGGCCATTCAATCACAATAAAATCATAATTGTCTGGTTGAAAAGAGGAACATGGACAAATCATTAACATGGAGCATTAGAGAATGAATTCTATGTTAACTTTAGAAGAAAGATTTAGTGGATATCTAAAAACAACAGACAGAGCATAAGATATATGAATTACAAACTGCTATACACTTATTTCAGACATGAAAGAAAAAATAATTGGGAAGATAAACTAGAAATCATTCACATGGGTATGAAAGTAACATACTGCAATATAAAACAACGCATGAATCTCTCGAAAAAACACCAGCTTCGGCTCTGCAATTTTATTAAGGAACTCTTGAAAGAATACACTGCAAAATTACATCAGTTCCAACTCTTTCTCCTTCTTTAGGAGCTAAATTTATAGTGTATCAGATCTCCTAAATCGACATTAGCAACAAAATTTGTTTCAAACTGAAGAACATCTTCTAACAAACTCAAATGTGGCATATCTGCCACGATTTACATAAAACAGAAATATAATCCGGACAACTGAAAAATTGGCTTAAAAAACCCTCCCTACACATCCCAACTGGTGATATTTGTCCAAAAACTGAAAGAGGTTTTTGTAATTGGCCATGTTCCTGAAAAAACCCATGTCTTATTTTCTTTTGATTCATCTCCAGCTCCTTAGGATCTGATTTTGAAACAGATGACTCAGATAGTAAGCCTATAAATTTATGGAAAAATACCATGTGAAGAAATTTTAAATTCTCCCAACCTGTGATTCATGTGTAAAAAATGACAGATTTTTTTGAAGGTATTCCTTTGATGAAGAGAAAATTCTCTCATTTTCCTAAAATCCATCTCCATTTGGCTAAAACAATTCTTTGAATTTGATGTTTGAAATAGTCCCTTGGAAAACCTGAATAATTGCCTGTAAAACTCATTTTGTTTCTCCTAAACGATAGAACCTGTGTGAAAATGGAGAGAGGTTATTGTGGATATGCATGTTATTAATAAAACACTATCTAAGTTTCTAAAAATTAATCTTCATTTCATGGGAACAATTATTTGCATCTGATGACTAGAACAGTCATTTTGAAATTTGAACATTTTTCCTCTGAAGATGACCTTGATTCTCTCAATGCTTAGCAGCTGTGTAAAAAATGAGATAGGTTATTGTATATGGGTATGTTATAAAGACAAAAATCTCTCAGTGTTTCAAAATACATCTCGTTTTGGTGGAAACAATTGATTGAATAGACTGACCCAAAATAGTCATTTTCATAAAAAACAACCATGCTCGATTGCTTTACTTCTAAATTGAGATGATTTGATCCATAATCACTAAAATGTTTATGAGCATTGTTTTTCCAACTGCATATATGTACATCATTTTTTTACTTTTATGGTCATAATATTTAGAACATCCTCCCTCCACATTCACCTAGCAGAATTATTTTGAGATGTTGATCAATTTTCCAAACCACGAATACAGAACCATGTGTCTCAAGCTGCTTGCTATATAAAATTTCACTAATCTAAAAACCTACTTTCTCCTTGCAAGTTGTATTCATGAAATTAAATTTCTCCATGTATTTTTTCCTACGTTAAATCATCACCATTGAAACATGTCGTATCTTAAACGATTTCGCAAATTGCAAAATTTAATTTTTCCTTGCTTGTTGTTGTAGCGGAATTGTTTCCCGTCGTCAGATGAGATGTTCTCTAATATGAATCATTGATCGATGTTTAATTTGAAGGAGCTTTAATTATACACAATTCCTTCGGCAGAGAGCAAACATCACTAGCATTATCTCTATCACTTATTTCCCTTTCAATTGGAATCCATTTCTTTGTATCTGGCGCTACATATGTTACCTTCTCTGCTATGTCGAGATTACTAGTTTTCAGCATTAGCGCAATGACAATAGGATCGACTTCTAAATGATGATTTGAAACAATGAAAATGTATTTGAGGGTATCTTAAACTTTATATTTGCAATTAAAAAACAAGTTGGCAAATATGGCACATTTGCAATGCTAAACGTATTGAATTGCAAAAAGCTCTTAACCTCCTCCTTATATTGTGGCTGCATTGATGTCCCAATTTCTATATTATTTTCCAAAGACAAAATTCAAAGGAATATTTTAAACTCTCATGGTAATATCCCACATGTGTTGGATATATTACCTTTCCATTATTTATATGGGCTAAGAGTCTCCACATATATGAAGGAGAAAATCGAACATGATCATTCTTGTGAGAGCTTGGCTCTTGGATTGGTGGATCTCGATATTGAAACAAGATTGGTCTAATCAATATCTTTTATATAGAATAAAGTCAGGCCATTTCCAAAAATAAACCATTTCCTCTTTAATAAAATAATATAAATCGTGGCCCACATTCGACTTGGTTCTTGGAGATGGGCTTTAGGCCAATACCTTTTCATAAATATTTTTGTTTAATATTTTCATAAAAACAAATTTTATTTTTATAAAAATATAAACTCTTTCCTTTATAACTTAAACTTTTAAGTCACCTTTATAAAAATTTGATTTATATATAATTCTCTTCCTTTTACCCAAAACTATTCAACCTCTTTCTTCTGGCCACCTTGGAATTTTTATAAATCGTTTTAATGAGGAAAGTTTGAAAACCATTTGATCCTCAACAGAAACTCAGAATTTTCAGGAAATAAGGCTAACCGCGGAAAAACTAAAATAGTGCTAACAGCTGGCTCCACTAGTGACATTATCCTCCCTACGAGGTAGCGAAGAACCTCGTTGACCAGGTGCCAAATCCATTGGGTTGTTCCCAACCTTTTCTGAAATTCTAAAACTGTTCTAACATATGACCATCAATCAAAATCATTCTGCAAACAAATTCCTGTCAATCTGTAAACTGTCAGTTGTCCATACTTTGAAAACTGAAGAGAACTGTAACTACAAACCTAAACTTTAAAACCAAAACTGAAATCAAAATTGAAACTAAAAACAAACTGAAAACTGCTGAATGGAATGCTCGCCATGTCGATCTTATTCACATTTACTCACATACCCTACTTACTAAGCATAAATGATCAATTAAGTAACTTTTGACTTCCAATGAAGCCACTCAACCAAATGATCCCATAAACCAACTTTCTCTTCATGCTTGATAAAATATAGAACTGAAAGACCTAATGGAACAAGGTTATAATAAAGAAATCGATCTTTACATTTATGATATTACCAGCCATTACCAGTTCCAATATTCTCCATGTACTCTGCCACTGGATTATAAAAAACATGAAAGCCTTCAAAAACTTTTGTCATTTCCTTACCATGAGAAGGCTTCTCAAAAAGTAACTCCCTTTGCAAATTATTAAATTATCCCTTAAAATATCTTTGACAAGAATGTTCATGACAATCCTCAACCAAGACCTCCACAAATTCGTTCAAAATTTCTGATTTTGCAACTTCATTCTTTTCATGCATTCCAAAAGAAATACCACTCTATTCCTCAACATGATCAAGGAAACAAACTTCTTTTCGACAAAAAAATTTTGAATTTGAAAAACATAAAGAAACATGCATTTGAGAACCCTCGTCTTCTTCTTCGTTATTCAATTCTTCATTGCATACTGTTGTTTATTCTAAAGGATTGGATTGATTACATAACTATCCTTCTCGCTCATCATCCATTCCAAGGAAAACACAACGACAAACAGTCACTTTCAACATGTTTAGTTTCCACCTTGTTTTCATATTTTTTGTCTTGGATTGCAATGATATTTCCTTCACTAACAGAAATTGTGAAAGTTTGATTGCATTCTTCATAAACTAAATCAATACAACCATCTCCTTTCAAATCACTGGGTTGATCATCTTCTACAAGTAAAGAGGGCTTTATATATTCATGTAAATCTTTAGGAGAAATTTGAATTTGATCAACATGAAGAGGTATTTCTTCAACCACTATTTCAAAATCTGATTTCTCTTTACTTTCATTTTCATAAAATGAACATGTGGAGGGACTACAAGACTGAGATTTTCCAGAATTATCATCTTTTGTGTAATCAATCACACAAGCATTGTAACTTTCAAGAGATTGTTGTTGCAAAAAGGAATTTTTTGATTGGGAAGGGGAGGCCTCTTCTTGTAACAAAAATTTGGAATTTGAATAATATGAGGAAGGATTTTATTGACAATCCCAACCTCTCTCTTGGTCACACAGAGAATGACAAGAATGATGCAAATCATCGTCAGTTTTAGGAAGAGAGATATAACTGGTTGAAATAGAGATTTGGTCTTTGTCAACTTTAGTCATGGAAAACAATACTAACTGCTGGGAAATTTCTTTAATATCATGGAAATTGGCTTGTCTTTATTTTTGAGCTGAATATTCATGGAATATCTCTAAAACCTCTTCATCCAAATACTGGTCATCACCACACTCATCTTTCACATTTTCAATGAACTCTCTATCGCATGTGCAACAATATTGAAGTAACAACAAAGAAGGATAATGCCTTTTGAAATCTTCATGAATTATTGTATGAAAGTATTTAAGGGAGTATAAACTACCTGCTAGAAATCCCTCGTACCAAGGCCTTACATATCCTTCTAAACTAAACATGAACAGCTTCATTAAAGAATCTTCATGCCATCCCACTCCCAGCTTATGTATATGCTTATGAAATCTAAATAAATGAATGGTAGCATCATCACCATTTTCATCATTGAATCTTGGAAAATATGTTTGCCAATTTACCAGATGTATTTTATTGGGATAACCAAGAATGGCAGCAAGATTCATAGGAGCATACCTTGCAGCCTGAGAAGTCATCTTGATGGTGGAGAAACTGAATCAACTCCTCAAACTTTGCAACCCCGTTTGATAGTGGAGCTGCCATAGAACATTATGAAGAATGGATCCTTCACAGATGGAGTCACCAGGTGAAAAGAGACATGACCTTCTTGATTTATAAGCATTGTTCACCATCAACAGTCAGATATAAACCTTTTGTTCAAATCCAAGAAGATTTGAGACCTCTCCCCGTATCTGTCTTTCTAACCACCGGTCTCCCCAGTGGAGTCACCTTCCAGAATATTTCAGTGGAGTCACCAGGGAAAATGATACAACCTTTTTCACATGTAAGAATCCATGTTTTTCCACAAAAACCCTTTATTCTTTGAATCTTTGTCGTTCTTCCCAGGGATGATATTTAATTTCATCCCTGGCAATGGTGCCAATTTGTTAGCACTAGAAATTAACCAAAGGTTGTGAAGGCTCACTCCCAGTTAACAGCAAAACCACTTTCGAAGAAAGAACTATCTTTCTACTCTTCCAAGAGGGATCTCTCACCAGATGTTGACAATGGCAGATATGTGCAAGTGAAAATATGATTTGTTTGTAAGATTGGTTGAAATAGAACCTAGGACTATTGGACTATGGAGTCAAGATGTGAAATAATAGATGGCAGGACTTTTGTATGGTGATTTTAACATAGAGGCAAGATATCCATTCAATCAGAGTCAAATCATAATTGTCTAGTGGAAAAGAGGAACATGGATAGACCAGTAACAAAGAGAATTAGAGAATGAATTCTATGTTAACTTTAGAAGGAATCTTTAGTGGATATCTGGAAACAACAGACAGAGCATAAGATATATGAATTCCAAACTGCTATACGCTTATTTCAGACATGAAAGAAAACATAATGGAGAAGATAAACTGGAAAAAAATCACATGGGAAATAAAGTAACAGACTGAAACATAAAACAACGCATGAATCTCTCAAAAAAACACCAGCTTCGGCTCTGCAATTTTATTAAGGAACTCTTGAAAGCATACACTACAAAATTACATCTGTTCCAACCCTTTCTCCTTCTTCAGGAGGTAAATTTATAGTGTCTCCAATATCCTAAACCGACATTAGCAACAAAATGTTTTCCAAACCGAAGAACATCTTCTAACAAACACGAACGTGGCATATCTGCCACGATTTACATAAAACAGAAATATGATGCGGACCGTTGAAAAATAGGCTTAAACAACCCCTCCTGCATATCCCATCTGGTGACAATTGTGCAAAAACTAAATGGGGTTTTTTTAATTTGCCATGTTCCTGACAAAACCCATGTCTTCTTTTCCTCAGATCCAGCTCTATCTCTTCAGAATCTGATTTTGAAACTGATGACTCGGATAGTAAACCTATAAATTTCTATAAAAATACCCTATGAATATATTTTACATTATCTGAACCTGTGATACTCATGTAAATAAGGAAGGATTTTTTTGAAGGTATGCCTTTGATGAAGAGAAATCTCTCTCAATTTCCTGAAATTCAACACCATTTGGTTGAAACAATTCTTTGAATTTGATGTCTGAAACAATCCCTTGGAAAACCTGAAACCTTTCCTGTAAAACTCACTTTGTTTCTCCTAAACATAGCACCTGTGTGAAAAATGAGAGAGGTTATTGTGGATAAGCATGTTATAAAGAAAATTCTCTCTCATTTTTTAAAAATTCAGCTTCATTTGATGGGAACAATTCTTTGCATCTGATGACTAGAACAATCATTTTGAAATTTGAACATTTTCCTTCTGAAGATGACCTCGGTTCTCTCAATCCTTAGTAGTTGTGTAAAAACTGAGATAGGTTATTATATATGGATATGTTATAAATACAAAACTCTCTCTATTTTTGAAAATATGTCTTATTTTAGCGACAACAATTTCTTGAAGATACTGACCCAAAAAAGTCATTTTCATAAAAAAAAGCCATGCTCAGCTACTTTAATTCTAAATTGAGATGATTTGATCCATAATCAGTACAATGTTTTTGAGCATTGTTTTTCAAACTGCATATATGTCCATAATTTTTTCACTTTTATGGTCATAATGTTTTAGAACATCCTCCCTTCATATTCACCCAGCAGAATTATTTTGAGTTGTTGATCAATTTTTCAAACCACGGATACAGAAGCACGTGTCTCAAGCTGCTTGCTATATAAAATTTCGCTAATCTCAAAACCTACTTTATCCTTGCAATTTGTATTCAAAAAATTAACCTTATATGTGGATTTTTTTCCATGTCAAATCATCACCATTGAAACATGTCGTATCTTAAACGATTTCACAAATTGGAAAATTTAATTTTTCCTTGCTTGTTGTTGTAGCGAAATTGTTTCTCACCGTCGGATGAAATGTGATCTAATCTAAATCATTGATCGATGTTTAATTTGTAGGGTCTTTAATTATACACAATTCATTTGGTAGAGAGCACTCAACACTTGCATTATCTCTATCACTTATTTCCCTTTCAATCTAAATCCATTTCTTTGTATCTGGCGCTACATATGTTACCTTCTCTGCTATGTCGCGATTACTAGTTTTCAGCATTAGCGCAATGAAAACAGGATCGACTTCTGATTGATGATTTGAAACAATGAAAATTTATTTGAGGGTTTCATAAAATTTATATTTGAAATTAAAAAACAAGTTGGAAAATATGGCACATCTGCAATGCTAAACGTATTGAATTACAAAAAGGTCTTAACCGCCTCCTTATATCATGGATGCATCGACATCCCAATTTCTATATTCTTTTCCAAAGACTAAATTCAAAGGAATATTTTAAACTCTCGTGGTAATATCCCACATGTGTTGGATATCTTACCTTTCCATTATTTATATGAGTAAGAGTCTCCACATATATTAAGGAACAAAGCGAACATGATAATTCTTGTGAGAGGTTGGCTCTTGGATTGGTGGCTCTCAATATTGAAACAATATTGGTCTGATCAATACTATTATATGAAATAAGTATGGAATAAAGTCAGGCCATTTCCAAAAATAAACCCTTTCCTCTTTAATAAAAGAATATAAATCATGGCCCACATTCGACTTGGTTCTTGGAGATGGGCTTTAGGCCAATACCTTTTCATAAATATTTTTGTTTAATATTTTTATAAAAACAATTTTTTTTTAATAAAAATATAAACTTTTTCCTTTATAACTTAAACTTTTAAGTCACCTTTATAAAATTTTGATTTATATATAATTCTCTTCCTTTTACCCAAAACACTTCAACCTCTTTCTTCTCACCACCTTGGAATTTTTATAAATCGTTTTAATAAGGAAAGTTTGAAAACCATTTGATCCTCAAGAGAAACTCAAAATTTTCAGGAAATCAGGCTAATTGCGACAAAACTAAAATAGTGCTAACAACTTCATCTGTAAATGGTGTTGGTAATGGATCATATAGGCACGCATCATTTAGCTTCCTTAAGTTGACACAGACCTGGACTTCACCTGTGGTTTTCTTATCCTGGATCACTATAGGGATTATCCAATATGATTCCTCAATAGGTTCAATAATTCCTGCGTCGAGCATGCGATCAAATTTTGCTTTTACCTTTTCTTTGTACCTTGGATTCAGCCTATATGGGTGATGTTTAATAGGTTTAGCATATGATTTTAAGAGTATTTTAATATCCCCCAGGTCATCGACTATTCCCTTCATATTAGAGAAATTGGTTGGGAATAGGTCCTGATATGCATGCATCAAGTCTATGATCTTTGCGACTGTCTCTTCATCCCAATAATCTCCTATGTTGGAAAACTTTGGGTTCTTTGGTGACCCAATGTTTACTCTCTTGATTTTCAGTGGCTTGACGAAATGGTAGCTTGAAATATCACTTCCTTCAACTACATGTACCCTCTGATTCTAGTATGTTTATGTTAGTCAGATCATCATCTCGGTCTCTAGATAGATTATAGCAAGCCATCCATTGCTGGATGGTCACGCTGCACTAGTGGGGATTTACCTCTTCGACAGGAATTTAAACAAATATTTTCTCCTTTATTAATTGATGCGCAACATCAACTGCAGGTTTCCCATCAGCAAATTCAAATGTGTGCACAAACTGCTTAGCGATCCCTTCCCAGTCTTGGGTTCCTTATCACAAATCCATAGATGTATACCAGCGGATGTCATTTCCAATGTGTGAATGAAATCATGGACCCATTCCTATCATGGGTATCCTGCAAATGCGGTGTGACACTAATTTATGTGCTCGACTAGGTTTGACAGCCATGTGTACTTGCAACTCATAGTGGCAACTTCTTCACCGAATATGGATTCTAGCAACCTTCTGCACTATATCCATTCGGATTTGGACTACTTGTGCATACCCTACCATATAGAAAAATTAGCATTTAGTACCTGGTCTAATGTAGACAAGCGCTGTGAATCTATTACGAGTCCTTCAAACTCACTTAGGAAGGTCGCAAGGTTAGGAAAACCCTCACAGGTGGGAAGTTATCATAGCTCATTCTCCACCTGTTGCACAGACCTTATGATTCTGGTGCATCTCCTCATAGAGACTTCATGCAATTGGTTTTTCCAATTCTCCAAGGCCTCTTCTGAGTCAGATGTGCATGAACTAGCACTCTTCCATCTCAAGTTTCCATCTGCAGTAGGATTGATGTAATCTTCTTATAGGAAAGTGACATTGTAAATATGGTCAAGATAGTCAGCTTGTCCATCATTGTAGACAGGCTTGGTGTATCTTTTTCCTTCAAATGGATCGATGGGCAACACTACCCTCATCTCATTATCCTCGAATGAGAGTATCCTTTTCTTGAAATTGATAATGGTCTAGTTATCTATGGCCCAGTCTATCCCCAGCAGCGTGGGATATGGGTTCTTGTCATTGATGATATTAATGACTTCGAAGTATGAAAATGTGCATAACCCTTCAATGTCAAAAACAACTTGACTCAACCTACCAAATGGTAGAACCTTTGCCTAATTTGAAAGTCACAACTAGATAAGAGACCAATCCAAGCGTGGCTTTCCCATACTCTCCCAGGTCTATTGCATTAAGATATTGACGTCTAAGCCTAGGTCTAAAATAATGTAATCCCTTTCATAGTCGCCTATCTGTGTAGTCATCCTTAACTCGTGCCCAGTTTTAAACTTATTTTTAACTTGGTTAACTCTCCTTTCTGGTTGTGACTCTTCTAGGGTTTCTTCTATCAGTGCTTGTAGTTTCATGACAACATCTTTATCCTAAATTAGCGGTAAGAAACTTGACAGAAATTATTTGAGCTTACTAACCTTTTTCAGGATTTTCTTCTAGAATAGTAGTTGAAAGCATTCAGGCATCTCCCTGACTTCACTTGACGTTGATGGTTGTTATTGATCTACGAAATCTGGTCGTACATCCAAAAATACTTGCTTTTGTTTTTTAACATTGAATGGTACTTTCTTTTGCGCCACAGGTTGCACCTATAGCTGCAGTTTTTCTTGCAGGGTTTCCTAATCAGCTCCAGTCGTAGCATCTCCTCGTGTTATGAAGGAAACGCTTGGCTCTCTTGGATCAGCAACAATCATGTGAACATTCAAGTTAGGATTTGGATTTGGGTTTGAATTTTGTGCAGGGTTAATATTTGTGATGTTCCTAGCCTACCTCTTCACAATCAACTGAGGACATTGCTCCACATTGTGGTCCTCTGCTTTACAATATGAACATGTCTTTTAGGCCTAATCTTCCTTCTTGTCCCAACAATGGAACCATTTTTTGGCCTAATATTCCTTCTTCTCTCGACCCGAGGTCCAACAACTACACAACACCAACAAAACACCACAAGACATCGCCCCGACAGAGAAATCTCAGTCAACAACACTCACGAGGCAGGCACAGTCTAACACGAGATATCTTAATGTGTAACTTCAAGAACCATGTTTTCACAGTTGGTGAGGGATTATAGTCCCTTGGCACACAGCCAAGGCGCTCTACAGAGATAAGAGGATGGATTCTATTACTATGCTATAGGGGTACAACTATGTTTCATTATCCACGCACAACACAACATCATCCTTAACCACTTAACAACTGGTGCAACTGTGCAGTGCAGCTGACTCCTTGGAAATAATGAATAGTGTGATACTTATATTATAACTTAGAAAATTTAACCAAGGAATCATACATAACATGTCAATGATTCTTTTAAACATTCATTCATTCATTCACTGACCAGTAATATTGTGACATACATTTGACAATAACCATAAAATATGCAAGATAAGAAAATACTCAACATTCACATAAGCATTCAATCATTCAATACATGAGATAAAGTGGAAACCCATATGGGAAAAACCACCAAGGTGCTCTTCATCTGGCATGAGAAATATATGTAGCACCTTGCATTCTGGACTTACAGACTATTCTTAAGATATGTCTATCTGACTCAATCTTCTTTCTCGCATGCTCTCCGGTTTATTGCTTCTATCTATTCCCACTAATATGCACACATCCTTGATAGACTCTTCTACTTAACTTCCAATGCACTCAGCTGCAGATTAATTCTACTAATAGTCTACACACCCAGTTGTAGATCTGTGACTCAGCAGCCTTCTACTTCTACTAGACTCCTCTTCTGACTCAACCATGAACTACTAAATTGAATCTAAATTACTATACCAAACTAAAGCTAACTCGACTGAATCGATCTAATAAAATCTAAACCTTATACAGAGAAGGTTCCTCTTACTTATAGTATTCACAAGAACTCGCAGGGTTGGCTGAGGACAAATCAGTTATTACATACTCAAGTGGCTACAAATAGTTTCAATTACATTAATGTTGGCCCATACCTAGCCGCAAAAGTCCTTCATGACATTAATCATAGCCATAACTAGCCACAGAAACATCTTTCAACCTTCTATACTAGTCATAACTAGCCGCAAAACTCTCCTTGCTCTTCTTGTGGTTAATCCTTCTATAGTCTTCCTTGAATTTCACATGTTCTGATTTAAATCTTATACTTGCCTCTTCCACCGACTCGGGTCTTCCTTTCCTCATCGTAACAATCCTCATACAGCTACTCTGCTCAGATTTTCCTCTGTCACACACCCACTTTTCCTCTTTCACTTGCACGTCAGATTATTCCTTATGCACTTTTCCTAGCCCAACAATAGGTGTGCTTCTAAATCATTCAACTACCTGTTCAAAACCAATAATCCTACAAAACATGGATGAAATTGAAACAAAATTCTGATATTCATGCTATGTTGTAATATGAAGTTTAGCTTCCCTTCTAGCCTCAGCCAACCTAGATCTAAGATTCACGATTTTAAACTTATGTTTCTCTTCCTATATTAATAGTATTTCATTAGAAGAGACCAGTGATCTCTTCATAGCTTTATATTTATGTTTCTTCAATTTAAGATCCTATCAGTGATTTACCCAAGGCAATAATTTTTTTTTAACATGTTTGATCTCATCCCTCATAACACACGTGTTTAACTAGGATTCTTCCAATTTTGCTTCAAGTTGGGTGATATTTTCTTCAAACATTCATTTGGTGAACTATTTTAGGTTCCGTTTTTTATGACAAGTGACGAATCACCTGTAAATGAAGGATTTTTTCAGACCAAAGAGGAGACAACTTTTTAACAAATCCCTGCAAAGGAGTTGTCATGGAATTATTAAACTCCATACTTTGTTCATGGAAAACATCTTCATGAGGAAATTCACCAATAGGAGAAAGGTCACCATCATCACTAACTACCTCCATTAAAGGGGGCTCTTTTACCTGCTAGACTATTTCAGGAATCAAAACAATGGCCATGCTTCAAGTAACTCTTTGTGCATTAGATCTAACATAGACAAATTCCTTTTGTTTAGGCCTATACTCAGTTTGGGTTGCAAAGTTTTTATCTTCACAACTTTCTAACCCTTTATCCTTTTTTCAGGTATATCATGAGGATTTTCTAAAGGAGATGAGTCAATTAGGGTTTTACAAACTTGAATACTATCATCCTTGTCAATGTCACATTTCGAATCATTTCCCTGAATAGGGTTAATCTCTTAAGTCTCCTTAGGGTTCGATGTTGGTTCTAATTTATTAGAATATTTAGGAAAAGATGTCCATCTTCTCTTTTGTCAAACCTTAGAAAGGGAAGAGGGCCAATATTGATTTTGTGACCTAATCACAATTTTAATAAGTCCATCATGAACCATACTCCTTTCCTAGTCCCCGATGGTATGTTGGATTGCAAAAGCCATTTTCTTAAGGCAATTTAACAAAAAAATGGAAACTTTATATGTGATCCTTTAAATTCCATAATAAGTCGAAGATGATATAGATGATCGTGAGAGAGTCAGGCATCACATGTAATGTACCCGATTATAATTTGCAAAAGAGGGCACCACTAGGGTTTCAAGAATCTTGTTAGGAAGCTATGCTAGATATTTGAATCATGTGGTAATGGAAGAAGGAAGTGTTTCAACTTGTTCATATTAATATTTCCTCCTTTAAACCAATGCTCACCCTTAGGAGGAAACTTAGTGGATCTTGAAATAAGATCCTCTGTTAACACCAGTCATAAATTTCCTATCTCAACCACGTCAACTTTAATGGATAAGGTGAAACTATTGGTTACCTCAATGTGATAACCATTAAAACACCTAAAACAATTACCCTGGCATATCTTCTCAAACAAATCGGCTGCCTCCAGTTCAATTTCCAACAATTCCTTCCCAAAGGCCCAAAGGGCTCAAAACGACGAAGAGGAGCCATTTCCCCAATGCCAATCTTTTGGATAGGGTGCATTTTAGGGGAGGTCATGAAGATGGAAGGTATATGTATCCAAGTTGTGTCGATCATTTTCACAAAATATGGTTTACCCATAATCATAGTCAAAACCCTACAAGCCTCCTCATAAAAAACTAAATAGATTGAGATTAATAATACCAAGTGGTGTGAAGTAATGGTTAAGTATTGTGCTCATTAATGGAAATGAAATATTAAGGTATAATTCCTCCAAGTGTTTCGATGATTGATGAGTGGACATAAAAATGACAGTTGTGTAAATAAAAATATGTGCCACATTTAATTAATTGATAGAGCATTTGCATGGTTTCGTTTATAGTTAGGATAAGAAAACAAATTTCAATTCATGTTTAAAATAATCACCCAAGTGTAATCCTATAATAACATTTAGGCTATGTAATAAATAGATATTTTAACACATAAGCCTAGTAATCACCTTAGGTTTAAAAAACATTATTGCATACTTATGTTGTCTTGTAGAATACCCAAAATTGGTGAATCAAACATGAAGCATCGGTCTTCATAACTTGAAAAGGATATAATATATAGAAGAATAAGATTACAATATTCAAAATCATATGTTAATAGAAGTGAATAATAAATGGATCAATCCCAAAGTGAGGTGATTATATTGCCATTCTAGTAAAACATCAATTGAAAATGTATTATTATAATATTGATATATAGTCAAGAATCAACTTACAAAATCATATAAGAAAAATGACTATATGGGAAGCATAGTTTAGTAGCTACAAAAATCAATCATCTATGATACTTAAATGAAATAGGCCCTTGACAACATAACAATTATTTTTCTTTAAGTGTTAAATTTCTTCAAATTAGAGGTACCTTTAAGAATTGGAGATTGTAAAGGTGCTCCTTAATAATATTTCTCAAGAAATTATCAAGGTAGGAAGATGATATCATATTTTATTAAATAAAAATACTAAAATATTAGAAGGTTGTTGGCTTCCAACAAACCTTTATTGATCAAATCCTGAATCTATCTACAAATTTCTTCATTCTCGATAATAAATCTTCTATAAATAGATATGTTAGGTAATGAAGAAAAAGGAGAAATTTCAATGGAGTGTTTTACCTCGAAATGTAGAGGTACTTCGTTTGGCTCTTGAAATTTGTTCCAACATTCCTAAAAAATGTCATCAATCTACTTTTGTTTCTGGGAGTTGCATTGGTTAGTGAGTCGACTAGCTATTGCAGTCTTCCTAGAATGTTGACATTTAATCGTGATCAATGTGAATTTATGAGCATGATTGATGAGATTATTTGTTTGTTTGGAAGATACCATCACAACCGTTGGTGTAGGTTGCTTCACTGGTATTCCATACCATTGGTTTCATACTTTTTCAATCACCTTCTGACATCGTTATTGATAATTTCCATGTCAATCTTATAAGTAAGGTTTTCCAAATAGGGAATTAGCTACAGAAAGTGGTGCCACATCACAGAGTACTTTATCTTCAAAATGCTTAATGAATTAGGTGAGTCTGCATAGTCAAGTGATTCTTAGCTCATGTCCATCCTTCATCCAACCAATGTTATAAGGATGAGTATGTGGAGTGGTGACAAGACCAAGTTTCTTCATGATATATTCAAAAATGAAGTTCTTCCAACTACCATTATCCATAATGGATTTTTTTGAACCCATATATGTGTATGTAACAGATGCTCTTGTTCCTCATCATCAACAATACTCGAGGATATCAAAGTAGCGATGTCGATGTCAAAAGAGTTAATGCTTTTGGCCCTGATTCTGCCAAGGTTTTGTCGAACAAGCTAGATCTAGACAATTTTTCTAAAAATCCCTTCCAATCCTTGCATTCAAATGTATCATGCCATGACAAATTGTTGTAATCACACCATTTTCTGGTAGGGGTTTGTTTGCTACATTCCCATTTGTCTTTATGGGAGTTCATTTTTCCATGATCTTGCTTTAGAAGGTCCAGTTGAGAACGGTTCCTTGACTTGTCAGAGTTGGATGGTGACTTCTTGTCGGATGTTTGACCTGTCATCTTGGTTGCAAAACATGTTTTTACTTTATGTTTAGCTTCAATATTACTAGCATAGTTGAATGCATATGCAAGAGTAGTAACAGTCAGAATCTCCATATCTTGCTGAATGTACAAGGATAATCTGTTGGCGTACTTCAAAACAAGGAATTTATTTTATTCTTCAATTCCAAGTCTCACCATGAATCGATATAACTCATCGGTGTAACTCTTCACACACTGGTATTTGCATTTCCTTAGTCACTACCACTTCTTATACTAATGTTCAATGTATTTGGGTGGGTAGAACTCCTTTCAGACGCATTCAAAAAATTTCTCCCATGTGTTTACGGAGTCTCCTTATTTCTCCATATTTGTCAATATATTATCCCACCAATAGTGGATTAAGTTCGACATCTTTAAGGATGAAATGGTGATCTTTTCGACTTTTGAGAGTTGATTCACAAAGTAATAAGATACCAGTTCTTGTACCCAATTTTCTACATATTTCGCTTCAATATTTCCTTCAAGATTTGATATGTCCAGGTTCATTTGTACTTTGAATGGACTAATTTGTTTAGAGTTGGATCTCATTGAGGATCCTCCTGGGGTCGAGGCGAATCATGTGAGAATCTCATTGAACTAGGTGAACACTACAGTTTGATGTTAAGCCAGTTCCTTCTATATGATTTTATTTGTCTCTTCAGTTGCATGTCTATTGTTTGTTTCTTTGGCCATCTTTGATATAGTGGTGTGAGTAGATAAATACTCTAAATTCCAAGGTAGTGTCTACTTGGATTGCTGGTTTTGTAAGGGTATTTGAACATGCATAAGCCAGGTAACCTCGATAAAAGTGTCTATGCACAACTTAAGCATGCACAATATATGAATCTTTTATGATACCAATGAACTGGGTTCCCAAGAACACGACAGGGACAATTGTTCAATTGAATGAATAAATCATTGTTATGGCATAATCATATTAAGAATGAGAAAAGAAGGAAATAAACTACACATGCAGAGAGAAAAAATGTGAGTTCAAACCAACCTATGTTATTTCATTACTGTTGTATAATGCACACTACTCTGCTTGTATATTACAATAGTATACATGTTTATATAGAGTGCTAAGAACGCTTGGGTTGAATTCTCATAACATTCAATTACAAAGAAATTGGAACAGTTTGGAATTTCAACCATTATAGACGACTAGAAGACATAGAGAAAAATTGTCATAGTCATATCGATCATCGGTGTTAATGATGGATGTCGATATACTAAACCTATTGAGGTTGTGCGAAGTTTTAGACTTGTATAATTCTATGTTGAACCCATCAAAGTCAACAAACAATGCTAACTGTTAAGTGGATCAGTTCATTCCTAAATTCAGTCGACCTAAGTTGACAATAATATCAAATTTAAACTCCTGGAATAGGATAAACCATCGACAAATCTTCCCCCGATCAACACTATATTATTGACCAAATTAAGTTAAATGTAGAATGGTCCATATACATCTTGAAATTTCATCCCAACAAGTAACTTCGAAACTTCTAGAGAGCATATACCATAGAAAGTCCTTCCCTCTCAGTAGTAGTATAGTTATTTTATTTCGTCGATAGTTTTCTACTAGCAAATGAAATAGGGTGATCAATAAAACCCTCACATGCTTGTGTAAGTACGACTCCAAGCGTGATAGATGATGCGTCGACATGCACATGAAACTCTTTTTTCTAGTATGGAAATACAATTATAGGCATTGTAACCATATTAGTTTTAAGAACATTGAAACACTTTCGACATTGCTAATTCCATTGGAATTTAACATCTTCCTTCAAGAAATTTTCCATTGGACTTGTAAACTCTGCATATCCTCTGATAAATTTTGTATAATACCCCATATGTCCTAAGGTAGTTCTCAACAGTTTCACTATCGTGGGTGGCTGTAGGTCGACAATAATTGAAATCTTGGAAGGTTACATCAATATTCCATCTCGACAAACCGCATGACCTAGAAATATGCCAAAAGGGGCACAAAAAGTACACTTCTTCAAATTAAGAGAAATATGGAACTGTCTACACCGGTCAAGAATCATTCTAAGACTCTCAATGTGATTTTTCACTAGCCCATAGACCTTCTAGTTATAAAAAGTATACTTCAAGAAATTTATGGATGAAATATTTCAAAGCGGCTATGACTATTCTAGAAAAAATAGCAGGAGCATTATTGATAACAAAGGGAATTATCTTGTATTGGAAGCATCCCCATAGTGTCACAGATGTCATATTGTACCGATATTCCTTTGTAATCCTTTTCTGATGGTACCCAGATAATCCATCAGTAAATAAGTACACTTCTTGTCCTCTTATGCTCTCCAACATTTCATATGTGAACGGGATTGGAAACGGGTCATGCATGCATGCATCATTTAGTTTCCTCATGTTGACAGAGATACATAATTCATTAGTTTTCTTGTATTGAACCACTGTAGGGCTAATCCATTCAGATTCCTAGACAGGTTTTTTAATTCCTGCATCTTGCATTTTGTCTAACTCTATCTTAAATTTTTCTTTATATCTCATATTGAGTTTGTACGGTCACTGCTTGGTAGGTTTTGTGTCGAGCTTCAGGGGAATATTCATTTCTCTAATATCACCAACAATTCCATTCATTTTTTATAATTTCATAGGAAACAAATCATGCAATAAGTCTGTAATCTTCCTTATCGTCTCTACATCCCAATAGTCCCCAATATTCGAAAATACCGGGTTCTCTGGAGAAACAATGTTCAGTTTTATTTTTATTTTAAGACGGTTCAAAAATTTGTCACTTGATACACCTAAATCCTTCATTTCTTGAGTACCCTTATATTTAGGAATATGTATTTGCATGCATCATCCTCGTTAGGTCCACCCATTACATTTGTAGCACTCCATCCAATGTTGAATCGTTGCATTGCTCTGATGAAAACTTGACATCGAAATAGGGATTTTTTTTAAAATATTAGTTCAAATTACTTGCAGATCAGAATCAATTGTTAGATATCATCAAAAAAATCCAAACATAGGCATGAAACTAGAAGCTATCTCTTCCCACTCAATTTTTTCACATCGAAACTCAATCGATGTATACCAATTTCTCGGTATCACATCCAATATGTGTATGAACGTATGAACCCAATCTTGATGCAGTGTTGTCCTCCATGTCACACGACAATGCTCAATATGCTCGACAGGATTTTTCAATCCTGTATATTTATTACTAGTATAAATAATCTTCTCACCAAATCAAATTTCTAGCAATATTCCACATTGAGTCCATTATGAAATAGATTTCTTATGAGTGTCCCACCATCTTACAGGTGTAGCATTAAATGCAACATTTAGGGATAAGAAGAGCTATTGTTCAGATAATTTTCATTCAAATTATATAAAAAAGGCATCCAAGTTAGGTAAAGCTTCATAGGTAGGTAGATCACATACCTCAGTACCTACCTGTCGCACATATTTCATTATTCTTGTGCACTTCTGCATTAATAGTTCATGTAGTTGATTCTACTAGTTCTCCAGAGCTTCTTCTGAGTTGGAAAAGTAAGAACTAATATGTATCCAACTAATTTTTCCATCTGCTGGCATACTTACATAGTTTTACACCATAGAATTTATATTATAGATATGAGCCAGATATCCATCTTTCCCTTCACTGTTTAACTTCTCGACATATATATGGCCTTCCAAAGGATCATTTGGAGTGATCACCCATAGTTTTGCATCTTCAAATGTTAATATCCTCTTCTTAAAGTGTATAATGTTTTGATTGTTGATATCACAGTCAATCCCCATAAATGTGGGATACAGATTCGTATCATGGACAATATTTATAACCTCAAAATATGCATAGGTATGTAGTCCTTCTATTTCGAATGGAACCTGTGTAAGTCAACCAATAGGAAAGACCTTCAACTAGTTGGATAAACACAGTTGAATAGGAGACCATACTATTCTCATATTTCCCATACTTTTCCATGTTTTTTTGGTGAGGATATTAACATCTAAGCAAAAATCTAGAATGATAAAATCCATGTCATAGTCACCTATCTGGGAATTCATCCTTAGCCTGCGACTAGTTTTTTGTATTTTACCAATGTGGTTAGATTTCATCTCTACTCGCTCACTTGATTGAGGTTATTCAATTAAATATGATAGTTATGCCACAAAATCCTTATCTTATATCATTTCAAACAAAATTTAAATAAATATTTCAACTTGCTTACCTTCTCTGTCGATTTCCTTTGAAATAATTGTTCAAATCTTTAAGGAATTTCCAAGATTGGTCTGTCATTCAATACTAGGATAGAAGCATAATTTGATGCTTGATTTATGTCAACAAACTCATCGTGTGCATCAAATAAGACTCCATTCTCTTCCTGGACATCAAATGGTAATTTATTTTGTGGTGTCGTTCTAACTCTCGGATTTCCATATGTTGTTTCTTGATCTCCTCCAGTCACAACACCTTCGCTTGTTACAACAACAATACTAGGTTCTTGAGGTTCGACAAACATATTTTGAATATTTGTATTGGAATTTTGAGGTGGGTTCTAGTTTACCATGTTTCTATCCTACCATTTAGCAATCAGTTGTGGGATTTCTTTGACACTGGGGTCCAATGCTTTACAATATGAACATGTCGATGTAGGATTAGTGCAATCTATGGAAAAATGTCTCGGTTGTCTAAAATTCTAACAAATAAATTGGCTCCTTCCTCGATCAATCCTCCTCCTCATCCTCGACCTCTAAAAATACAACCCCCTGGGTTGAGGGTATTATTCTTGAGCTCACTTGGCTCACATCTCTTCGTCATTCTTCATCAGATATGTGTCATTTTTTTTTCTCTTGCAATAACTAGTATGTCCTATAGTATTTCTCATCGTGACCCATACATTGACAATACTTACAATATAGGATGGAAGGTGTACTTACTACCTTCTCTAGATACAAGAATTCCTCCAACCAATGACCTCTGGTCTGACAAATTATACACCGGGGAATCCCTTGTGAATTTATAGGATTCAGTGCTACTGATGTAAGATAATTCAGGAATGTTGGACATGAGCCTTTATGATGGCCTTTAGCTCTACATCTGGTACACCATATTTCCTCCTAAAATTATTTTTCCTTTCTTGACATTTTTTTATTTTCAATGTGAGATTGGAAAACTACAACTGTATGTGTATCATTCTCACACCAGTTCCTCCAACCGGTGAAGCCTCCAACTTCATAGAAATATTAATATATTCACTCTGGGATACAATCTCCTGTTGCATAAAGGGAACATCGATACACGATAGCATATCCATAATAAACTATTATTTATGTTGGACATTTGACATATGGAAACTCACTTTAGCCATCAAAGTTTTAAATATTTCTTCAAAGTCTCAAACAAACTTAGTCGACAACTTCTTAATATATTTTAATTCTGTGATGCATTGTGACTCAAACTTAGGCTTATTGAACTATTCTATCAATCCAGTCCAGATATAATCTAATGACTTATGAGCGATCCCTGCAGGAACCACAAATAATTTCATATACCAATCAAGCATGTGACCTCTAAAGGTTGTGATCATTTGGGCTCTTTTATAGCCTCATATTCGACCTGTCTCACTCTCTAGAGAGTTTCACACTAGAACCAATGTTGCTTAGGGTCTTCGATTCAATTCTCATTGAATATAGGTAATTTTATATCACTCCCCACATTCGATGTACTTGTGGTATTGCTCAATTAAAGGTTCCCTAGTAGGAATTCCTTGACTACTAATTCTACTATTATCATTACTATGATCTACAAAAACCACTATTTGGCATGATTTTATATCTTACATCAGATTATGGAGCTGCACGTGGGGTTCTGGGTATTTCGTAGTCTTGATCTGGATCTGATACTTCCTCTTTTTCTTCTTCAAATATAAGTTGATATTCCTCCTCTTCATCGCATGATTCTTCATTGAGATATGGTTCCAACTCGTAGTCCCTTCTTATGGTCGCACCTTAACTTCCTCTTCTTTTCACATTCCTTCTTCTCTTTCTCGAATGAAATATTCATCCACTCCTTAGGAGACCACCCTCTTACTCAGTATCTCTATCGACATAACAAATATCAACTTACTCTTTTCCATATTTCTCAAACCTTTACTTTGACATTACCCAGTGTTTTTGCACACAATGATTTATTCGTTCAAATCCATCGTCAAGATCCCTTTTTCACATACCAACATCTTTATCCATAATTTTAAGGATTTCAAGTAACAACCCCAAGGTTCCTGGAACACCTCTCTTTCTATATCACTATATGATCTTATAGTATCGACTACAATTTCAACTATATATCCCTATAGAATGCTATCAACCCATAATTTGACAGCCCTGGATATGGGATTACTAGTTGTTTCCAACCGTTTGATTAACTAAGAACTACACTCTGTGGGTTCTTCGCCTTGGAAAGTTTTCCTTTGAGTCACTAGCTTCAATAACCATTCATGCAACATAATAGGAAATTAACTAAAGAAAATATCATGAATATATGTGTAAATATATATTTCTAACCATTATGTCGAACTCAGTCGCGATCCTTTACTTTCTTCTTGTGCAAACTCTCTTTCTTTGTAATCAACCCAATCTTGATTTTTTGGTTTCGTCGGGTTCTAACACATGTCCCCTTCACAATGATTTAGGTCCCAAAAACATAACCATTTGTTGGTGTCACTTCTACTAACCCAAGTTCATACTTCCCTGTTAGTCAACAAAGCCCAAGTTATCAGTATGAAAGAGTGTAACTGTTGAATTATTGTAGCTTTGAAGTGTATTCACTTACTGCACCCCGATATTCCTGTCGAGAGAATCATTTGTATTTCATTGTACCCCGATGTTTCTATAGGGAGAATCATTAATATTGTACTAGGTCAGTAAAGAGTCATGAGGAAAACCCCTCCATTGTAAGTCGATTAATTAGCACCCTATAGAATATGATAATGAATTGTTTTGAGTCCTCCTAGAGAAGTCGTCCCAGTCAAGTTTAGTGGGGCCAACTTGTTTGAGTGAAAAGTCAAGTGAACAAAAGAATATAAATAGGACTGAAGCGCTCCTCATTTGAACAAACAGACACACTTTTGTAGCGCATGAGAAAGAGAGAGAGAGTATTATTTTTAAGAAGGAGAAGGACCAGTATAAAGTCTTATCTTTTATCTTTTTTTATCATCTATATTGAGGAATCTTTTCTTGCTGGGTTTTTCCCTTTATGGTTTTCCTAGGGTAAATCTGTGTTGATCTTGTGACATTGTTTCTTTTAGTGATCCTGTATGCTAGTATTATTCTGAAATTGAATTGAATGCTGATAATCTAACCTATCATAGAGAATTTTAACATGGTATCAAAGCTAACCTGAATAGGACAGATTTCACAAGGTGAAAAAACCCTCTCTCCCCCTTCGACAAGAAATCAGGGTTTTGGAGAAATTTTGATTTTTGAATATCTAGCTTCATAGAAATTCATACCCTCCTAGAGTGCATCTACTGAGACTGAGATCGAATTCTTTTGAGTGGGTATATCTCCAGGAAATTCAAACCCTAGTTTGACACTAGACAAGAAAACTGCAGAAATCCAGAAAACCAGAAAACTACACTATAGAATCTCGCAAGTGAGTTTTGAAAGGTGAATACTTGAGATCTCTGGAAACCAAGAACACCAGTCAAATCGCCTCAGTCAAGTGCGTCTCCTAGTAGGATTAGTTTCTCATTCTCCAAAATTTCATTTTTTTGTTATCTCCTAACAAGATGGCCCCAAGAACCAACCTTGAGGACAAACTAGAAGGCATAAAGAATTTCTAAGCATGGAATTACATAATTGGCCTCATTCTCCAGGAGAATCATCTTGACAAATATATCAAGGAATAAGTTGCAGAACCTGAAGAGGCTGAAGCTAAGGAGAAGCACAAGAAAGATATAATTATGGCACAAAGGATTATTGTTGATTTTATCAAGGATCACTTTATCCCTCAAGTATCATCCAAGAAGATTCCAAAATAAATGTATGATTCCCTAGAAAGGGTGTATGAAGGAAGAAACATCAACAGGAAGATGAATTTAAGAGCTCAATTGAAGATCCACAAGATGATTCATGGAGAATCCATCTAGGACTGTTTCATAAGGGTCTCCCAGTTCAAGGAAAAACTAGAATCCATTGGATACAACCTTGATGAAGATGATTTGGTTATGACTGCTCTCAATGGTCTCACTAGACCCCGGGATTCATGCATCCAAACTAAGTGTGCCAGAAAGGAAATCATGAAGTTTGATATTGTATGGGAAGATTCTATTCAAGAGGAGGCTAAAGTGGCCATTAGAGAAGATCTAGTGAAGGAAGATGATCAAGCCCTAGCCACCCATACCAAGAGAAGAAGAAGTCAACCCAACTTCAAGAAGGGAAACCACAAGGAGTTTCAACCTCCCAGAAGGTTCCAAAGAACAAGAGAAATTCTCCCAAAGGGAGACTACTCCAGCTTTCAATGTTTTCATTGTGATAAGGTAGGACACATTGCCAAAAATAGTCCTTTGAAGAAATAACAATACAAGAAGAGGAACAACAACAAAAGACATCATGCACATCTAGTTGAAGATGAGGATGAAGAAGAAGAAGAAGAAGAAGAAGAACCTCAAAGAAAGTAAGCAAGAGAAGAAGATGCAGGAGAGTATGTACTATTCTCAGCACTCTCTTATTGATAGTGGTGCTTCAAAGCACATGACGAGACAAAATAAAATTATGTCAAAACTTGAAGAAAGGAACTCTCCTCAAAAAGTATCTCTAGGAGATGACTATCAATATCCAATCAAAGGAATTGGTGAAGCAAGATACAAGATTGATTTAGGAAATCCCTTAAAGATGAAGGAATTTTTATTTGTATCAGGTCTAAAGAAGAAATTACTTTATATCTTATCATTAGATAAGAAAGGATATATATTTTCATTCATAGGTGGAAAAGTACTCAGGTGTCCCAAAGGAAATTCAATTGAAGTTACAGTTGTTATCAGTGAAGAAGAAGGAGGCATGTATAAACTCAAGGGACATTTAGAAATAGCCCTTGTTCATGAGACCACTAACCATAGTGAATTGTGGCATAGGAGGCTTTCCCACATAAATTACAAAGCACTACCTCATGTGAACAAAGTAGTGACAGGACTACCAGACTTGAATATTAACCATGAAGGCATTTGCAAAGGATGTGTAAAAAGAAAGAATATCAAGAATCCATTTCCAAAGAGTGCAACAAAAACTAAAGGTACGTTGGAATTAATTCATTCCTATGTATGAGGTCCAATGTCCTCCACATCCTTGAGTGGTTTTGAATACTATATTACATTTATTGATGACTATTCAAGAAAGACATGGATATACTTCTTGAAAGAGAAGAACAAAGTGTTTGAAAAATTTAAGGAATTAAAATCCTTGATAGAAAACCTTTCAGAAAAAAGAATCAAGACACGTCAATCAAAGAATGGTGGAGAATATACTTCAAAATAATTTGAATCCTTTTATAAAGATGCTGGAATCAAGAGAGAACTAAGTACTCCCTACAATCCTCAACAGAATGGTGTTGTGGAAAGAAAGAACAGAACCATCATGGAGGCAGCGAAGAAAATTATATATGATCAAGATCTTCCAATGCATCTATCAATGGTCTCACTAGACCCTGGGATTCATTCATCCAAACTATGTGTGCCAGAAAGGAAATCATGAAGTTTGATATTGTATCAGAAGATTGTATTCAAGAGGAGGCTAGAGTGGCCAATACAGAAGCTCTAGTGAAGGAAGATGATTAAGCCCTAGCCACCCATACCAAGAGAAGAAGAATTCAACCCAAATTCAAGAAGGGAAACCACAGGGAGTCTGAACCTCCCAGAAGGTTCCAAAGAACAAGAGAAAGTCTCCCAAAGAGGGACTACTCCAGCTTTCAATGTTTTCATTGTGATAAGGTAGGACACATTGCCAGAAATTGTTCTTTGAAGAAAGAATAATACAAGAAGAGGAACAACAACAAAATAGATCATGCACATCTAGTTGAAGATGAGGATGAAGAAGGACCTCAGAGAAAGCAAGCGAGAGAAGAAGATGCAGAAGAGTATGTACTATTCTCAGCACTCTCTGGGTCTGTAACACCTCGAGAAGACACATGTCTTATTGATAGTGGCGCTTCAAAGAACATGACGGGACAAAAGAAAATTATGTCAAAACTTGAAGAAAGGAAATCTCCTTAGAAAGTATCTCTAGGAGATGACTATCAATATCCAATCAAAGGAATTGGTGAAGCAAGCTACAAGATTGATTCAAGAAATCCCCTAAAGATGAAGGAAGTTTTATTTTTAGCAGGTCTAAATAAGAACTTACTTTCTATCTCAGCATTAGATAATAAAGGATATATATTTTCATTCATACATGGAAAAGTACTCATGTGTCCCAAAGTAAAGTCTACTGAAGTTGCAGTTGTTATCAGTGAAGAAGAAGGAGGCATGTATAAACTCAAGGGACATTTAGAAATATCCCTTGTTCATGAGACCACTAACCCTAGTGAATTGTGGCATATGAGGCTTGCCAACATAAAATACAAAGCACTACTTCATGTGAAAAAAGTAGTGATGGGACTACCAAACTTGAAGATCAACCATGAAGGCATTTGCAAAGTATGTGCAAAAGGAAAGAATATCAAGAATCCATTTCCAAAGAGTGAAACAAAAACTAAAGGTACGTTGGAATTAATTCATTCATATGTATGTGATCCAATGTCCTCCACATCCTTGAGTGGTTTTGAATACTATATTACATTTATTGATGACTATTCAAGAAAGACATGGATATACTTCTTGAAAGCAAAGAACGAAGTGTTTGAAAAATTAAAGGAATTCAAAGCCTTGATAGAAAACCTTTCAGACAAAAGAATCAAGACATGTCGATCATAGAATGGTGGAGAATATACTTCAAAAGAATTTGAATCCTTTTATAAAGATGTTGGAACCAAGAGGGAACTAACTACTCCCTACAATCCTCAATAGAATGGTGTTGCAGAAAGAAAGAACAGAACCATCATGGAGGCAGTGAAGACAATGATATATGGTCAAGATCTTCCAATGCATCTATGGGAAAAAGCAACAAGAACTGTTGTCTATGTACATAATATAAGATCTCACAAGTGCCCTTGGATTCAAGACTCCAAAAGAGATTTTCATGGGAAAGAAGCCTGAGGTAAGTCACCTCAATATATTTGGTTTTCGAGTATATGTTCACATACTGAAAGAGAAAAGAACCAATTTGGACCCTTCCAAAAAGAAGGGAATATTTGTTGGATACTGTGAAGTATCCAAGGTATTCAGAATTTATTTTCCTGGATTCCATCACATTGAAATCAGTAGAGATGTAACATTCGATGAAAAAGAAGCTCTCAAGAGATCCAGAAAATGTCAACATGAAGAAGTATATGAGGAAGATGCACCTCCCAGCAATGCAGAGGCTACATTCCTCCCTGAAGATGAAGCACCTGAAGATCATGATTTGACATAACCACAAGAAACTCCCAAGATGGAGATATCATGGAAGAAAAAGCCTTCTTGGGAAAGAGAAATTATACAAGAAGCAAAAAGATATGGAGCTCCAAAAGGCTCCACAAGGATAAGCAAGAATCCCGAGCCATTTTTAAACTATGTAGCTTTGATGTGCAAACTTGTAGATCAAGAACCTACAAACTATGAATAAGTTGTACAGAAGAAAGAATGGGAAGAAGCAATGACGGAAGAATACCAGTCAATAATGAAGAATGATGTGTGGGATGTAGTTCCCAGACCAGAAGGAAAGAGTGTGGTATCTTCCAAGTGGATTTACAAGATAAAACATACAGCTGATGGAAGTATAGAGAAATACAAGGCAAGATTTGTGGCTATAGTTTTTTGTTAGAAAGAGGGAATTGATTATGAAGAAGCATTTTGCAACAATAGCAAGGTATACTTCTATTAGAGCCATCATGGCACTTGCATCCATGATGAAGTGGGACTTACACTAGATGGATGTGAAGACAACCTTCTGGAATGGTTTGATTGAGGAAGAAGTATGCATAAAACAACCACAAGGATTCAAAGTTGAAGACATACGAACTCACATATGCAAGTTGAAGAAATCCTTGCACGGCCTGAAGCAAACTCCTAGAGCTTGGTATGGAAGAATATATAGTTTATTGACGAGCTTGGAATTTACCAAGAGTAAAGTCAATCCTAACATTTAATTCAAGGTTATAGATGATGAACATGTCATACTATTACTATATGCGGATGACCTTTTTTTTATAGGGAATGAGAAACATATTAAATAATGTAAGAAGAAGCTCGTTGAAGAATTTGAGATGAAAGGCCTTGGATTAATGCACTATTTTCTAGGTATGGAGGTGTGGAAAAGTTCAAAAGGAATCTTTCTCAATCAGGGAAGGTATGCAGTATAAATTTTGAAAAGATTTCATATGTTGGAATGTAAATCCATGGCCACACCCATTGATACCAACCTAAAGTTGTTGGATGATGAATCATCAGAGTTAGTGGATGTGACTCAATACAGATAGATTATTGGGTCATTGATGTATTTAACAAATACCAGACTAGAAATTTTTTTGCTGTGAACACCATGAGTCAGTATCGAGTTCAACCTAGACGTGTTCACCTGGTAGCTGCAAAACATGTGACAATATATCTAAAAGGAACTATAGACTTTGTTCTATACTATGATGGAAACCATGACTACAAATTGTATGGCTATACAGATGTAGATTGGTCTGAAAGTGTCTCAGAAAAGAAAAGCACATCAGGGGGATGTTATTGTCTGGGATCTACTATGATTTCATGGTTTAGCAGGAAATAGCCCAGTGTTGCTCTTAGCATGGCTAAGGTAGAATACATGGTATATTCCTCTGCTAATTGTGAAGCCATATGGATTTGGAAGCTGATGTCAGGTCTATTTACCCTGGAGTTGGATACTATAATAATTCTATGTGATAACCAGAGTTGTATAAATATGACGGAGAACCTAGTGTTCCATGATAAATCAAATCACATAGAAATCTGGTATTTCTACATTCGATATATGATACAGAAGGGAGCCATAAAGCTCCAGTATGTGAGTACCAATGAACAAGTTGTTGATGTGTTGACAAAGAATCTGTCTCGAATAAATTTTGAATACTTTCGAGACAAGCTTGGTGTTTTTTGAAAAGAACTTCCCAAAAAGAGGGAGTAGTGATGTTGTAGTGAGATTGTATCATCCCTGGACACCTATCCTAAAGTGATCCATAGACTTGTGTATTCAAGAAATAAGCAGGATTGTATCATCCCTGGACACTTGTCCTAAAGTGATTTGGAGACTTTGGTTTTCGAGAATGTGGTAAGATTACATCCCCCTTGGACTTAATTCCTAAAGTGATAGGGAGTGATTATCACGTAACAGTATCTGGTGACTTCGTTCCTCGAGAATGTGGTACGATTACATCATCCTTGGACTTAAGTCCTAAAGTGATAGGGAGTGATTGGTGACTTCGGTCCTCGAGAATTTGGTAGGATTACATCATCCTTGGACCCAAGTCCTAAAGTGATAGGGAGTGATTATCCCGTAATAGTATACAGAGACTTCAGTCCTCGAGAATGTGGCAGGATTGTATAATCCCTGGAATTAAGTCCTAAAGTGATCCATAGACTTTTGTCTTCATATTGTGGATTGCAGGTTTTTGTTGATGATGATGATGTTGTTGTTCGAAAGATCAAATTATTGTTGATGACGATGTTGATGTTGTTGATCGAAAGATCAAAGCGTTAGAGATGATGATGATGTTGCTCATCGAAAGATCAAAGTGTTTCCGATGATGATTGTTGAAATATTGTAAATTCAAAGAATATTATATATGTATCTTTTTGTGGTCCTCGATGGTCCTACTGGGAGAACCACTTGTATTAATTTGTACCCCGATGCTTCTAATCAGAAGAACTAATAAGAGTCATGAGGTGGCCCCCTCTAATTGTAAAGGTGGGTCATTAGCACCCCAGTGTGGTTACTTAAGCCTACATGTGTAACTCAAGCCTACATGTCAGATGAGTTAACTTAAGTGAATGGATGAATAAAAATAGAGGTGTAGTGCTCCTCATTTGAAACACACATTCTCACTTGTGTAGCGTAGTAGTGGAGAAGAGAAGAGTAGCTGGAGAAGGAGGAGGACCAGACTTTGATCTCCTTGATGGTTTTACCTTTTATCTTTTTGAGGCATCTATATTGAGGAAGCTTTTGCTGGGTTTTTCCCTTTAGGGTTTTTCGAGGATAAATCTGTGTTGTTCTTGTGATATTGTTTCTTTCAGTGATCCTCTTTATATGCTTTTGTTATAAAAATGAAATGAAATACTAATGTACTAGATAAGCATATGAAAATTTAACATGGTATCAGAGCTAACCTGAACAGGACAGCTTTCACAAGGTGAAATAGCTCTCTCTCTCTCTCTCCCTGGAAGGAATTAGGGTTTTCAGGAAAAATTTTGAGTCTCAGAAAACTACTTGCATAGAAAATTGCACCTTCCCAGAGCACATCTTTTGAGCCTGGAATCAAGTTTTTTGGATGTGTGAGTCTCCGGGAAAGTCAAACCCTAGTTTGACAATTGCACCAGAAAACTTCTAAACCAAAAAGCTGCAGAAGCTGAATCTTGCAAGTCTGATTTCAAAGGTGAAGAGTTGAAGTCTTTAGAATCCAAGCACACTAGTCATCTCATCTCATTCAAGCGCATCTCCTGGTAAGGTCAGTTTCTCATTCTGCAAAAATTCATTTTTTGTGATTTTTTGACAAAATGACCCCAAGCACTAAGCTTGAGGATAAGATAGAAGGCATAGAGAATTTATGAGCATGGAAATATAGGATTGGTCTCATTCTCCAAGAGAATGACCTTGATAAGTATGTCAAAGAAAAATTTGCAGAACCTGAAGAAGCTGAAGCCAAGGAGAAGCATAGAAAGGATATGATTAGGGCACAAAGGATTATTGTTGACTCCATCAAGGATCACTTGATTCCTCAAGTGTCATCCAAGAAGACTCTAAAAGAAATGTTTGATGCCCTATCTAGAATGTTTGAGGGAAGAAAAATTAATAGAAATATGATTCTAAGAGCTCAACTGAAGAGCACCAGGATGAGTCATGGAGAATCCATCCAAGACTACTTCTCAAGGGTTTATCAGATCAAAGAGCAACTAGAAGCTATTGGAGATAATATCAATGAAGATGAAATGGTCATGACTAATCTCAATGGTATCACTAGACCCTGGGAGTCATTCATTGAGATGATGCCTTCCAAAAAAGAAAGCATGAAGTTTGACATTGTATGGGAAGACTGCATTCAAGAGGAGACTAGAGTGGCAAATAGAGAAGCTTTACTAAAAGCAAATGATCAAGCCCTAGCCACTCACACCAAAAGAAGGAGAGGCCAATCAAACTTCAAGAGAAGAAATTTCAAGGAATCTCATCCTACCAAAAGAATCCAAAAGGTAAGAGAAAGTCCTCCCATTAGAGACTATTCTGATTTTGAATGTTTTCATTGTAATAAGATAGGACACCTTGCCCGAAATTGTCCTATAAAGAAACAAGAATATAGGAAGAGGATCAACAAAAACAAAAGATATCATGCTCATCTAGCAAAAGATGAAGATGAAGAAGAAGAAGAAGAAGAAGAAGAAGAAAGACCTCCAAGAAAACAAGTAAGAGTAGAAGATGCAGAAGAATATGTGCTATTCTTTGCACTCTCTGGATCTGTAACTCCTGGAGAAGACACCTGTCTTATTGATAGTGGTTCTTCAAAGCACATGATAGGACAAAAGAAAACTCTATCCGAAATTGAAGAAAATATCTCTCCTCAGAAAATATCCCTAGGAGATGACTATCAATATCCGATCAAAGGAGTTGGTGAAGCAAGCTACAAACTTGATTCAGGTAATCCCCTAAAGATGAAGGATGTATTATATGTACCTGGTCTAAAGAAGAATTTACTTTCTATCTCAGCCTTAGATAAGAAAGGTTTCAGACTTGCTTTCATAGATGGCCAAGTACTCATGTGGCCCAAAGGAAAGAATATTGAAGATGCAATCATTATTGGTGAAGAAGGAGGAGGCTTGTATAAACTAAAAGGGCACTCAGAAATAGCCCTTGTGCATGAGTCCACAGACCCTAGTGAACTATGGAACAGAAGGCTTTCCCACATTAATTACAAAGCTCTAACTCATGTAAACAAGGTAGTAACGGGATTACCAGACATGAAAATCAAGCATGAAGGTGTTTGCAAAGGATGTGCGAAGGGAAAGAACATCAAGAATCCATTTCCGAAAAGTGAAACAAATACAAAAGGTACATTGGAATTGATTCATTCAGACGTATGTGGTCCAATGTCTTCTACATCCCTAAGTGGATTTGAATATTATATCACATTTATTGATGATTTTTCAAGAAAGACTTGGATATACTTCTTGAAAGAAAAAAGTGAAGTGTTCAAAAAATTCAAGGAGTTCAAAGCCTTGATAGAGAATCTTTCAGACAAGAAGATAAAGACACTCCATTCAGACAATGGAGGAGAATATACCTCAAAAGAGTTTGGGGATTTTTGCAAAGATGCCAGAATCAAGAGGGAGCTAACCACTCCCTACAATCCTCAATAGAATGGGGTTGCGGAAAGAAAGAACAAAACCATCATGGAAGCTGTGAAGACAATGATATATGATCAAGATATTCCAATGCATCTATGGGTAGAAGCAGCAAGAAATGATGTGTATGTACATAATAGAATATCTCATAGTGCCCTTGGGTTCAAGAATCTAGAAGAGATGTTCATGGGAAAGAAGCCTGAAGTAAGTCATCTCAAGATAGTTGGTTGTCCAGTATATATTCATATACCAAAAGAGAAAAGAACCAAGTTGGACCCTTCTAGAAAGAAGGGGATATTTGTTAGATATTGTGAAGTATCCAAAGCCTTCAGAATTTACATTCCTGGATTTCACCACATAGAAATCAGTCGAGATGTGACATTCGATGAAGAGGTAGCCCTCAAGAGATCCAGGAAGTGCCAACATGAAGAAGTATATGAAGAAGAGACATCTCCCAGAAATAAAGAAACTACATGTCTCCCTGAAGATGAAGCTCATGAAGAACATTACATGGCAGAACCTCAAGAACCTCCTATGATGGAGATTTCAAGAAAGAGACAGCCTACAATGACAAGATAAATTATACAAGAGGCAGAAAGATATGGAGCACCTGAAGGCTCCACAAGGGAAAGAAATAAACCTAAAACTTTCTCCAACTATGTAGCCTTGATGTGTGACCTTGTAGATCAAGAACCTACAAACTACGAAGAATCGGTATAGAAGAAAGAATGGAAAGAAGCAATGACTGAAGAATACCAGTCAATAATGAAGAATGATGTGTGGAATATAGTTCCCAAACCAGAAGGAAAGAGTGTAGTATCCTCCAAATGGATATTTAAAATAAAGCATGCAGCTGATGGAAGTATCGAGAAGTATAAAGCAAGATTTGTGGCTAGAGGTTTCTCTCAGAAAGATGGAATTGATTATGAAGAGACATTTGCCCCAGTAGCATGGTATACTTTTATTAGAGCTATCATGGCACTTGCATCCATGATGAAGTGGAACTTACACCAGATGGATGTGAAAACAGCTTTTTTGAATGGTGTGATCGAAGAAGAAGTATACATAGAACAGCCACAAGGATTTGAAGTTGAAGATAGACATACTCAGGTATGTAAGTTAAAGAAGGCCTTATATGGTCTTAAACAAGCCCCTTGAGCTTGGTATGAGAGGATAGATAGCTTCCTGTCAAGCATGGGCTTTACCAAGAGTAAAGTTGATCCTAACCTTTATCTCAAAGTTGTAGAAGATAAACCTATCATCCTACTATTATATGTGGATGACCTATTCTTGACAGGTAATGAGAAACAGGTTATGGAAAGCAAGATGAAACTAGCAAAAGAATTTGAAATGAAAGACCTTGGGTTAATGCATTATTTCTTAGGTTTGGAAGTATGGCAAAGTTCAGAAGGAATCTTTCTCAACCAGGGAAAGTATGCAGTAGAGATATTAAAGAGATTCAATATGTTGGAATGCAAAGCCATGAACACACCCATGGACTCCAACCTAAAGTTGTTAGCTGATGACTCATCAGAGTTAGTGGATGTGATTCTTTACAGACAAATTATCGGGTCATTGATGTACTTAACAAATACCAGACCAGACATTTGTTTTGTTGTAAACACCTTAAGTCAATATCTAGTACAACCTAGATGGGTTCACTTGGTAGCTGCAAAACATGTGATGAGATATTTGAAAGGGACTATAGACTTTGGTCTATACTATGATAATAGCCATGAGTACAGATTGTATGGATATATAGATGCAGATTGGGCTGAAAGTATCTCAGACAGAAAAAGTACATCAGGTGGATGTTATAGTTTGGGATCTGCTATGATTTCATGGTTTAGCAGAAAGTAGTCCAATGTTGCTCTAAGCACTGCTGAAGCAGAATATATAGCATCTTGCTCTACTGGTTGTGAAGCCATATGGCTTAGGAAGTTGTTGTTAGGATTATTCAACCTAGAGTTGGACACTACTGTGATTCTATGTGACAACCAAAGTTGTATAAAGATGACAGAGAACCCTGTGTTCCATGACAAATCAAAACACATAGAAATCGGGTATTTCTACATTTGAGATATGATGAATAAAGGAGCCATAAAGCTCCAGTATGTGAGTACTGATGAATAGGTTTTTGATGTGTTGACGAAACCTCTGTCCCGAGTAAAGTTCAAACACTTTCGAGACAAGCTTGGTGTGGTTCAAAAAGACCTTCCCTGAAAGGGGGAGTAGTGATGTTGCAGTGGGATTGTATCATCCCTGGGCACTTGCCCTAAATTGATCCGGTGACCTCAGTCCTTGAGAATGAAGAGGGATTGTATCATCTTGGGACATGTGTTCATAATGGATCTGGTGACTTTGTTCCTCAAGAATGTGGTGGGATTGTATCATCCCTGGGCACTTTCCCTAATGTGATCCGGTGACCTCGGTCCTCAAGAATGAAGAGGGATTGTATCATCCTGGGACATATGTCCAGAATGGATCTAGTGAAATTCAGTCATCGAGAATGTGGTAGGATTGTATCATCCGTGAACCTTGGTTCAGAATGGATCCGGTGAACTTCGGTCATTGAGAATGTGGAAGGATTGTATCATCCATGACCTTTGGTTCAGAATGGATCCAGTGAAATTTGGTCATCAAGAATGTGGTAGGATTGTATCGTTTGTGAACTTCGGTTCAGAATGGATCTGGTGAACTTCGGTCATCGAGAAGGTGCTAGGATTGCATCATCCATGAAATTCGGTTCAGAATGGATCCGGTGAACTTCGGTCATCGAGAAGGTGGTAGGATTGCATCATCCATGAACCTCAATTCAAAATGGATCCGGTGAACTTCGGTCATCGAGAAGGTGGTAGGATTGCATCATCCATGAACCTTGGTTCAGAATGGATCTGGTGAACTTTGGTCATTGAGAAGGTGGTAGGATTGCATCATCGATGAACTTCGGTTCAGAATGGATCTGGTGAAATTTGGTCATCGAGAAGGTGGTAGGGTTGCATCATCCATGAACTTCAGTTCAAAATGGATCTGGTGAACTTCGGTCATCAAGAAGGTGGTAGGATTGTATCATCCTTGAACCTCGATTCAGAATGGATCCGGTGACCTCGGTTGTCGAGAATGTGGTAGGATTGCATCATCCCTAGACTTTAAGTCCAAAAGAGATCCAAAGACTTCTATGTCTTTGTACTGTGGCTTACAAGCTGTTACTGATGATGATGATGTTCTCTGATCAAAATATCAGAGTATGATGATGATGATGTTTTCTGATCGAAATATCGGAAGTTGCTGCTGTTGAGGATGTTTTCTTATCGAAAGATCAGAGTATAATGATGATTATGTTTTCTAATCGAAAGATCAAAAGTTGTTGATGATGATGATGGTTCCTGATCAAAAGCTCAGAATGTGATGATGATGATATTAGAATATGATGATGATGACGTACTGATCAAAAGATTAGAAGTATGATGACGATGATGATGCCGTACTGATCAAAAGATCAGAGTGTGATGATGATGACGTACTGCTCAAAAGAACAGAAGTATAATGACAATGATGATGACATACTGATCGAAAGATCAGAGTATGATGATGCTTTGATGATGATGTTTCTGATGGAAAGATCAGAGTATGATGATGTTTTGAAGATGATGTCTCTGATCGAAAGATCAAAGTATGATGATATTTTTATGATGATGTTTCTGATCAAAGTATGACGATGTTTTGATGATGATGGCTCTGATTGAAAGATCAGAATATGATGATATTTTGATGATGATGTTTTAAATCGAAAATTCAAAGTGCTGATGTTGATGTTGTTGATCAAAAGGTCAAAGTGCTGAAGATATTGCTGATCGAAAAGTCAAAGTGCTGAAGATGTTGCTGATCGAAAGATCAAAGTGTTGAAGATGTTGTTGCTGATTGAAAGGTCAAAATGCTGAAGATGTTGTTGCTGATCGAAAGGTCAAAGTGTTGAAAATGTTTCTGATTGAAAGGACAAAGTACTGAAGATGTTGCTACTGATTGAAAAGTCAAGATGCTGAAGATGTTGCTGATTGAAGCAGTCAAAAGTGTTGATGATATTGAAGACTAAAGATTGAATATGAAGACTACATGATGTTGAAAAGCTTCCAATGATTTATAGATGTGTTACCCTGATGATGTTGATGATGTCCTCAATCTCTCTCTCCCATTATTGTTGTTGTTGATGTTGTTGTAGAATACCCTTCTCGTTAAGCGAGAGTGTTGAAATATTGTAAATTCGAAGAATATTCTATATGCATATTTTTGTGGTCCCTGATGGTCATACTGGGAGAACCACTTCTATTACTTTGTACCCCGATGCTTCTAATCGAAAGAACTAATAAGAGTCATGAGGTAGTCCCCTCTACTTGTAAAGGTGGGTCATGAGCACCCCAGTGCGGTTACTTGAGCCTACAAGTGTAACTCGAGCCTACATGTCAGATGAGTTAACTTAAGTGAACAGATGAATATAAATAGAGGTGTAGCGCTCCTCATTTGAAACACACATTCTCACTTGTGTAGCACATTAATGGAGAAGAGAAGAGTAGCTGGAGAATGAGGAGGATCAGGCTTTGATCTCCTTGTTGATTTTACCTTTTATCTTTTTGGGGCATCTATATTGAGGAAGCTTTTGCTGGGTTTTTCCCTTTAGGGTTTTCCCAAGATAAATCTATGTTGTTCTTATGATACTGTTTCTTTCAGTGATCCTGTTTATATGCTTTTGTTATGAAAATGAAATGAAATACTAATGTACTAGCTAAGCATATGAAAATTTAACAATGATGATGTTGCTAATAGTATTGCTGATGATGATGATGATGATGATATAAAGTTCAAAGTATCATTGGATGATGATGTTGCTAATTGAAGAAGACTAAAATTTTGATGATGATGTTTTCGAACAAACGATCGAAGTGTTGTTGCTACTAAAATTGAAGATGAAGACTATATGTCAAATATGATGAAAAAGATTCCAATGATTTATAGATGTATCACCCTAATGATGTTGAATATGCTCTCTCTCCTTCTCCTACTATTGTTGTTTTTTTTGTTATAGAATAACCTTCTCGTTAAGAGGGAGTGTTGAATTATTGTAACTTCGAAGTTTATTCACTTATTGTACCCCGATGTTCCTATTGGGAGAATCATTTGTATTTCATTGTACCCCAATGTTTCTATCAGTAGAATCAATAATATTGTACTAGGTCAGTAAAGAGTCATGAGTAAAACCCCTCCATTGTAATTCGGGTCATTAGCACCCTCCGGAATATAATAATGAGTTGTTTTGAGTCCTCCAAGAGAAGTCAGCCTAGTCGAGTTTAGTGGAGCCAACTTGGTTGAGTGAAAAGTCAAGTGAACGAAAGAATATAAATAGGAGTGAAGCACTCCTCATATGAACACATAGACACGCTTGTGTATCGCATGAGAGAGAGAGAGAGAGAGTCTTATCTGCAAGGAGGAGAAGGACCATTCTAAAGTCTTATCTTTTATCTTTTTGATCATCTATATTGAGGAAGATTTTCTTGCTGGATTTTTCCCTTTAGGGTTTTCCCAGGGTAAATCTATGTTGATATTCTGATACTGTTCCTTTCAGTGATCTTGTATGCTAGTATTATTGTGAAATTGAATTGAATGCTGATAATCTAACCTAGCATAGAGAATCTTAATAGTAACTTCATCAGCAACACCTGCGACACAAGTGAGACCTCACCCGAGATATCTATGGGGACTACGAGAACCATGCTTCTAAAGTTATGGTAGAGGATTTCTTCGTCACAGAATAATTAGGCCACTCAACCAAAATCAAATGATGGACTTTTTTTTACACATACACACTGGGAAGTACGGCAAACTGATTCGTCGACACACATAGACAACATATAAAATATATAGACTTTAACATATATAAATTGACATTTGACAATATTATATCATTATATGTTAAAAAACATACAAATATTCATACATAGTAGACACAGATATCAAAGACACATATTTAATGTGGAAACCATACAGGAAAAACCACAAAGGCACTCTTCATATGGCATGAGTGATATTTTAAACTTTTTTGATATGCACACACAACTTGCAAACATCTCTCATGATTTTATTTACAATAGATGAGGTTTTTGTCTTGATCATGCTCTCATGTCTTCATATCTCTCAACTATCAGTTGACTGGTTGTTCTACAAACTCAAAACATCCCATCACATTAATATAGGATTTATTGACCCTAATTAAAATCATTCCCATTTTTAAAATAGACTATTAATCTAACTTACTAACTCTTACCCAAAATAGGTCAAACTCTTGGTTTTGACTTTCTCTTCTCCTTTTTCGTCACAGCCTCTTTCGTTGCAACCTTTCTCATCAACCAGATTCTTCATCTTTCCTAAAAACTTCTTCTATATTTTCATAGGGCCAACAAATACCATAGTATCATCAGTACTACTCTCCCTTTCGAGGGAATTCCTTATGGAAAACACCAATCTTGTCTCATAAGTGTTCAAACTTCATATGAGACATAGGATTAGTCAACACATCTACAACCTTCTCATATGTTCTCACATATTGGAGCTTATAGCTCCCTTCTGTAAAATGTCATGAATGTAGAAGTACCATGTTTCTATGTGCTTCGTCTTATCATGGAACATGGGGTTCTCTGTCATCTTCATGCAACTTTGGTTATCGCATAGAATCATGATGGAATCCATGTCCACATCAAATAGTCTTGATAACAACTTCTGAAGCCATATGAATTCACAACTAGTGGAACAAGATGCAATATATTCCACTTTTGCGGTGCTCAGAGTTAAACTGGACTGCTTTGTGCTTATCCACGAGATCATGGCTAACCGCAAAATGAAACATCCAACTGAAGTGTTATTTATGTCTGATACACTTTCTTCCCAATCTAAATCTGTATAACTCTATAGTCTGAATTCATGATCTATAGTATTATTGATACCATATTATACCATACCTTTAAGGTACATCATCACATTCTTTGCAACTACGAGGTGAACATGTATGGGCTCAACCAGATACTAATTCAAGGTGATCACAACAAAGCATATATCTGGATGGGTATTCATCATATACATAAATGAACCAATAATATGTTTGTATAGTGTCATATCCCCTAACCCTGATGAAGCATCAACCATCAACTTCATATTTGTATCCATGGGTGTGGATGTGGATTTACATTCCAACATATCAAAAAATTTCAAGATCTCTACTGCATAATTCCCTTGGTTAAGGAAGATTCCTTATGGGATCTTCCATACTTTAAGATCTAGAAAATAGTGCATTAAGCCAAGGTCTTTCATCTAAAATTCTGCAGTGAACTTCTTCTTACACTTCGATATTTTCTTCTCGTTACTTGTCATGAATAAATCATCCACGTTCAACAATAATATGATAGGTTTACGATCCATAACCTTGAGGTAAAGGTTAGGATCAACTTTACTTTTGGTAAATCCCAAACTCGTCCGAAAACTATTGATTCTTCCATACCAAGCTCTTGGATATTGCTTCAACACATACAGATCCTTCTTCATCTTGTAGACATGCATCTAGTGTCTTTGACTTCAAAACCTTGTGGTTGTTCTATGTACACTTCTTCTTCAATAACACCATTTAGAAAGGTTGTTTTCACATCCATCTGGTGTAACTTCCATTCTATCTTGGCTGCAAGTTCCATGATGGTTCTAATAGAAGTGTACCTTTCTATGGGAGAAAAAGTCTCTTTATAATCGATTCCTTCATTTTGAGAGAATCCATGAGCTAGAAATTTGTCTTTGTATTTTTCAATACTTCCATCAGTTGCATGTTTTATCTTGTATATCCATTTGGAATATACGACAATTTTACCTTCTGGTTTGGGAACTACATCCCACACTTCATTCTTCATTATGGATTGGTATTCTTTTTTCATGGCTTCTACCCATTATTTATTTTGAACAACTACTTCAAAACAAGTAGCCTCTTTCTTTACAAGATCACACATCAAAGCCACATAACTGAAAAATGGATTTGGATTCTTACTCTGTCTCCAGGAGCCTCCTAGAGAACCATACCTCTCTTCATCTTGAATAATTTCACGAGCCCAAGATGGATTTATCTTGTGAGATATTTTCATGTGGGGTCTTCTTGGGGATCCAACATATCATGTTCTTCTGAAATCTCGTCATCAGAAGAAGGTGCAAATTTTATATTGGTTATGCAACTCTAGGAGCTATAACTTGTTCATATGTTTCTTCAAGTTGGCACTTTTTGGATTTCTTGAGAGTTGTATATTGATGAAAATTTACATCCCTTCTAATTTCTATATGATATTAACCTAGTATATAAATTTTTAATGCCTTCAAGACCTCACAGTATCCAACAAATATTCATTTCTTTCTAGAAGGATCCAACTTGGTTATTTTCTCTTTTGGAATATGACCAAACAATGGACAAACAAAAATCTTGAGTTGACTTACTTTTAGTTTCTTTCCTGTGAACGTCTCTTCAGGGGTTTTGAACCCAAGTGCAATATGGGATATTCTATTTTGGACATGTTGTCCTTGTTTATTTAGCCCATATGTGCATAGGAAGATCTTGATCATGGATCATAGTCTTCACTTCTTCCATAATAGTTCGGTTATTCCTTTCAACAACACCATTATGTTGTGGATTATAGGGAGTGGTGAGTTCTATCTTAATCCATACATCTTTGCGAATGTTTTTCCAAATTCATTTGAAGTAAACCAGGGATAATTTTAAGAACACCCTTGAAATGTATATGTATAATAAAGGGTGAATCTCCCTAATACATAGGAAAATTTGAAGGCTATTTTATCAATAATATAATGTGTATATATAATTTTTTGGCTAATATTTCATTCTATTATATAATCTTGTAAAATTTTGGTGAATCTTTCGCTAAATTATTAGATATTATAGAATCGTGGCGAACATTTCACTGAATTATAAAATATTGTAAAAATTGGTGAATCTTTCATTAAATCATAAAACCTAGTAATGTCTTAGTGCATATTTTGCTAAGAAGACTCATTTTATTATTATGTAGATTACTAAGCTAGTGCAATAGAAGAGCATATACCAAAACTTGACTCTCTTGACTCCTAGACCCTCAAATGAACAAATGCATGACTTAATAACAGAGGTATTTATTTATACATTTCACAAGCAATATTAGGTCACTAAAAAATACACTAACTAGATTCAGGGCAAGTGGGGACTCCACTTTTTATCTTTCTCGTTGATGGTCCAACGGACATGTGGGGACCCAAATCTTGACATATTGACAAAATTTTAGAATTGATCACTTCACGCTATGGAGTGATTATGGGACCCATGAATCATTATTATAATGCAGAGTATTATCGCAACCCACAACCTTAATATAGTGTATGAATTCCCAATTATCTTATTTTCCAAATCTCTCATTTTTAATCTACCCGCTAAGAAAAAATTAACCTACTTATAATATGTTTATATATATGAATGTCACTTTTTCCTTTAAGTTTTGTTGACAATCAAAATATGAATTATGTCATTTCATTTAGAATTTTTAGATTTAGTTAGAAACTTACAATGGTTAATAGAAATAAGAACATACACTCACAAGAATAGAAAGCACATCAATGCATCAATACACATATCATTAGAATTACTCTATTAAAGGTTACTTTTTCTTAGATAAACTAAGTAGGTGTTTGTATCCATGTCCTTGAAAATTTTGAAAACATGCAAAATGTGGTAAAATTGTCTTAGCACCCTCATTGAATGAAAAATATTAGATATCAAATAGCATAATATCTACATCTTAGGTCAAACATGCCCTATACATATTATATATAATCATGAATATGGAAATCAAGTTTCATTTTCCAACTAAGTGCTATATTTATCATACATAACTAGATTCATTTCTGGATGATGTTAGCAATTACACATCAAAACAAATCACCAAAAAACATTTTTTACTTTTGAATAATTGTTACAAAAAACAAAAAAATCATAAAATGAGTACCGAACCCAACAAATTTAGGTCACAAATAAAATTGAGGAACTTGCCGATATGAACAAAAAAAATCTACTAGTCACAAAATTCTCAATACAAATAAAAGAATATACGAGTATGCTTTGGACAACTCTATAAGAACACAGCCAAAATAATGACCATTCCACTGTAGCCCCTCCATTATAATTATTGGGCATTCATTTATATTAAAAACATCCCAAACATCAACAATAAGAGACATAAAATCTGAACATATACATTCTCATTAACGCTTTACAACTAGATCAAAATTAGTTTGAATATATAAAAACCATGTGACATCTCTCCATAAAGAGTAGCATCCACTAACAACATTTAAATGTTAGTCAATAGTTTAAACATGACAAGGCATAAAATAAAATCATATATTTTGAGCTCTATAACACTTACATGGAACCAATACTCCTAGGATAGAATAAAACCCTAATAACACCAAATGAGCCCTAAGAATCAAGAGTTCCCTAGAATTCAATAGTTCTAAAAAGGAATCCATGATAGAAGGCATGATACAAGGTAAATTTACAATATAATAATCTATTGTAAATTTGGATTAAAAACATAAAAAGCATGATGAAAAGAAAATCATGTTAGTTATTGGATAAAATATGTGATACAAGTTTTTATTATTTGATATATTGCATGCGCAACATGTCCCTGCAAGACCTGATCTTTTGACAATGGAGATGTTATGCAAAGATTAAAATGTCTAGAAAACTAAGAATGAAAAGTGGAATCACATTAACGAGAACCTTCACCTTATAAATGCAATCCAATGTGGGTGAACCATGAACTGTTGTATTCTTTATATAGAATAAAATAACACTCGATTTTACATCCAATACTGGAAATCAAGTTCTCAAAGAAAGTAACACATGAAATTTACTAAAAATACAGTTGAATGCAACAATGTGGTTGAATTACAAGGAAAATAGATGGTGAAATAACCCTTAGGAGCCTCTATTACTGAAAATTGGGGGCGAATGAGTGATTTCACTAGATTTTCTCTAGAAATTTTGGACGAAAGATAGATTGGAAGGAGATTTTGCTAGAGAAAATATAGGTTTTTTCATTTTCCTCATTAATATACATGAGGATATTTTTTTTTCTTTATTATTTTCTAATAAATATTGGGCGAATATATTTTAGCTGAAAAAACCCTTTCCATATAAGAAAATACCCCACTAAAATTGTGTAACCCCCTTAATATAGCTCATGGTCTATATATAACCCTTAAAATTACCCATGAAGTATACTCTCCTCCATTATCTGACCTGAGTGTATTAATATTTCTTTTTTAAATATTTCCTACCAAGGCTTTGAATTCTGTTAACTTTCCAACACTTCATCTTTTGATTTCAAAAAGTAAACCCAAGTCTTACGAGATTAATCATCAATGAATGTTACATAATATACATACCCACTTAAATATGTTGAGAGCATTAGACCGCATAGATATGAATGAAAAAGTTCTAATATTCCTTCTGTCTTGGTGTCACTTTTCAAAAATGGATTCTTTATGTTCTTTCATTTTTCACATCATTTACATTCTCTTTCATGATCAATATTTATATCTGGTAAACATGTTACTACCTTGGTCACATGTGCTAAGGATTTGTAGTTTATGTGAGAAATCCTTCTATTCCATAGCCAAATGTACTTGTAGTATCATGAATCAAGGCTTCTTCTGAGTGGCCTTCCAGTTTATACATGCCACCTTATTCTTTCCCAATAATAAACTCATCTTCTAGATATTTTTCTCTAGAACACATAAGAATTTCACCATCTATAAAGCAGTTCCTGAATCCTTTCTTATGTAAACATTAAATAGAAAGTAAGTTCTTCTTCACCCTGGTGCATATAGAACATCCTTCATCTTCATCGGAGTTCTTGAATCAAGCTTGAATGTGGCTTCTCCTATTTCCTTGATGGGATATTGATAATCATCACCTAGTGAAACTTTCTAAGGGAAGTCATTTTCTTCAATACATGAGAGAGTATTCTTCTGACTTGTCATGTTCTTTGAAGCACTACTATCAATTAGCCATGTGTCATTTCCAGGTGTCACGGACCTCGAGAGAGAGGAGAATAAAATATATTCTTCAATTTCTTATTTTTCTAACTTCTTGGGAGGTTCTTCTTCTTCTTCTTAGACTAAATGAGCATGACATATTTTGTTATTACTCCTCTTATAATCTTCTCTTCCTGTTGGACAACTTCTAGCAATGTTCCCTATCTTATCACAATGGTATCATTGATAAGAGGAGAAGGATTTCTTCTTGTAATATCCCTTTTTATTCTATTGAAACTTCTTAGGAGGATGATACTCCTTCTGAGTTTCCTTATTGAACTGAGGTTTTCCTCATCTTCATATAGCATGAGCAGCTAGAGCATGGTCATCGTCTCTAAGTAGTGCTTCTCAGTTTGCTACTCTAGCTTCCTCTTGAACACATTCTTCCCATATGATTTCAAATTGTAGACTTTCCTTTCTTGCAAAAATTATTTTTATATAAGAATCACATGGTATAGTAATACCATCGAGATTGGTCATTACTAATTCATCTTCGTCAATATTGTCTTCAATTTCTTTTAGTTGTTCTCTGAATTGAGAAACCCTTGTGAAATATTCTTGGATAGATTCACCCTTGCTCATCTTTGTAATTTTGAGTTGGGATCTTAAATTCATCTTTCAATTAATGTTTCTTCCTTCATACATTCTTGTTAGGGCATAAAACATTTCCTTAGGTGTATCCTTGGAGGGAACTTGAGGAATCAAGTGATCCTTGATAGAATATGCTATGATCTTGTTGTCTCTAATCACATCCTTCTTAAACTTTTTCTTTGATTCATCTTCTTCAGGCTTTGGCATAACTTCCTTGATAAACTTTGCAAGATCATTCTCTTCTAGAATGAATCCAATTCTGTATTTCCAAGCAAACAAAATTTCTATGCCTTCCAACTTGTCATCATGCTTAGTGCTTGGAGGCATCTTGTCCTAGAGAACATAAAATGAAAAAAAATGAAATTTCTCAGAAATGAAAACTTAACTTACCAAAAGATGTTCTTGATTGAGGCGAGTATGCTAGTATAGTCAGTTTATGAAGAATCCAAATCTTAACCCTTGAAACTAGACTTGGAAAATTTTGGACTGCACTTTCTAGTTCCGGTTCTGGTTCAATATTTTTGGTTGTTTGGTTTTATGGATTTCTAGTTCCAAGTCAAACTAGGGTTTTACTTTCCAGTGGATCTTTCCATTGCAAAAATTTGATCGAGGTGCCAGAATATGCACTTAGTAGCGGAGCATTTCCCAATGTTACTTCCTCTCAGAAATTCTCATTTAGTAGGAAACCCTAATTTTCTTGTCCAAAGAAGGAGAGAGAGATTTACCCTGTGAAAGTTGTTCTTTTCAGTATTTCTATGATACGATGTTAATTTTATATGATGCTATAACTTAAATTCTAAATTCATGAGCATTTAATACATTTTCACAATAACAACATAAAGAGGATCTCTAAAACAACCACAATCACAAGGTACACAACAATTTATCTTAGGAAACCTAAAAGGTAAAAACCCAGCAAAAATTCCTCAATATAGATTAACATAGTACAATGTCCAAAGAATAAGGTCTCAAAAGAGAGAGAGAAACCAAACCCTAGCATAAGATCGAAATAAACCAAAAACACTTATCCTCCTCCTTCTATGTTCATCCTCTTTCTTTCTCTTGCACAATACATGAGTGAGTCTATGTGTGTGTGTATAAATGAGGGAGGGAACCTCCCTATCGATACTAATCCCTTGACCGACCTTTTAACCTAATTGGGCCGACCTATCAAATTGACAGGGTCGACTTACCTAGGAAAAATCAAAATAATATTTATATTAATATTCTTTAGGTATTATTGACCGACTTACGACGGAGGATTTACCTCATGAATTTTGCATGACCTTTTACATTAATGACATCTCCTAAAGGAGGAATAATAATAATAATAATGTAAAGTACAAGTAGAATATTCTTTGAAGTTAAATTCTTTCAACAAGAAACTCTATCGTAGCTAGGATGAAATAACTATAATAATTGGGACGAAATAGGTCGTTACACATAGCATGGGGATCATTGAAGGCTAATGAGTGGTGATGACTGAAATACACCTCTCTGTGTATATACATTATACACTTGTATGAAACAAAATCTTTATATAACTCTAAACCTTTATATATTGACTTATCCCAAGTGAAATCGTTATCTACTTCTAATTATGTCAATAGGAATTTAGATATTATCTAATTTTTCAGACTTCCTTAAGTGGATCAACAAGATTAACCCAAGTGTAACAAGTGTACATACAAGATTCATTTCATGGTATTCATATCTTGTTACGCTTAAATGCATCTTAATTAAGATTAAATAAGTTTTAATTAACCATATATCAGTTTTTTCTTGTTTTTTTCATATAAGTTTATATATATATATATATATATATATATGTGTGTGTGTGTGTGTGTGTGTGTGTGTGTGTCCATTGGGCATATCTCGGGTGGTTGGGAGATTTGGTTGTTACACTTCCGACCCAGGTTCTAATCTTGCCAAGGACATTTGCTCCTTGGGAGCCCTTGTATGTATACTTTCCTAGCGAGTATAAGATATTCTCCCAAGTGGATGTAGCCATGGTGTAAAATTGGGCTTCCATGGTGAACCACTTTTAATATGTGTGTGTGTGTGTGTGTGTGTGTGTGTGTACATACATACATACATACATACATATATACATATATACATACATATATATATATATATATATATATGGATCACTATAACAATTTGGTAATTTGTTTAATGTTTATCTTTTGTTTAACAATAAGCCATCTCCACAAAACAAAGTGGCTAGTTGGGCTTATTGATATTCATCGGACACTTTACTTCTAGTTGTGCTAGTAATAAGTTCGATTGGAATAAACAAAAAAAAAAAGTATCCACCTGGTCTAACTAAATTAGAGGCTATCTCACTCTAGACATACAAAATGAGTGGCTAACACATAGAAACCACAACCAGCATAGAAAAATAGTATTTATGAATATTAGATATGTCAACTATGAAAAATGCTTAGTAATTATGAAACATGACTTGTTTCAATATACCTATTTCACATTCTAAAGATGACTATTATACACTAACTAGATCTATTCTTAAATCCTAACAATATGATGCATGAGTAGTCTACAATAACAGTCTATTATGAGTAGTATACAATAAAAATCTATTATGGTATCTTATATTTGATATCCAAAGTCCAATAAAATAGATCATTTATCCAGCTTGTGTAAAATAAAAATAAAAAATGACTTATTGGACTAAGAAAATGAGTGGCTAGAGTCACATTGGACATATGAAATGAGCACGAGAGGCTGACTAACACACTAAGGCCACCACGAGTATAGAAGAAAGAGTTGTATTTATGAATACTAGCTCTGAATTATGAAACATATATAATGAGAGGCTAACACAGTCGACATACTAAATGAGTGGCTAACACACAAACACCACCACCCATATGGAAGAAAGAGTAGTATTTATGAATACTAGCAATCTCAATTAAGTTGTGAATTGTGAAGCATGCCTAGTATTTGGGAAACCCAAACCTAGGTTATTTAGGTTATTTCAATATACTTATTTGATATTGTCTTACACTGTTTCCAATGTAAGATCCCTAACAATCAACTTTTATACTTTTTTCACATTCAAATGATTACTATTATAAAATAGCTATTTATTCTAAAATCCTAACAATGTGATGTATAAATAGTATATAATAACAATCTATTCTCTAATTTTATATTTAAGATTCAAAATGGAGTAAAATAATTAATTTCAATTTTTTTTACATTTCTATAAATAAGTTGATTTAAAGGCTACTAAAGTTGGGTTGAAATGAGCATTTAGTAAATACTAAATTAATAAAAGATCCAACAACCATGTAGATTATTATTACAGGAACATCAATTTTTATTTCCATTATTAAAATTTACTAAAATTAATATCAAACAAATTAAAAACTAACCTAATTAAAAATAAATCAAAATTAAAAATTCACTAAACATCATAAAAATAATTGTTTTACTTGACAAAACCCTTACAAAGTAAGGGTACTTATTCAAAACAAGGATATATTTTTACCTGTTTAACAATCTTTTTAACAGTCAAAGATAATAGAATATTGATACGTGGCCCATAAAAGCCCTAACAGAAGATAGTGTCCAATGAAAAACCCTTGCCATTTAGCAACAGAATTTAGTGTCCAATAATTAGAAAAAAAAACAGAATTTAACAGTCTTGGCATTTAAAAAACACAATATAAAAAGCCCTTTACATTTAGCAGCCGTGGCATTTTAAAAACACAATATAGTATTTTAAATATTTTTCCATTCTGATCATGCAACAATTTGAGAAAATTGTTAATATTCGTTTATCTTTTCAAGCATCTTTCATTCTTCATAAGTTTTCATTGTATTCTTCAAGTTCTTTAAAAAACAAGTTGTTCTGTTCACCTTCATGTTCATTTGGAAATGTAAACTTGAAGCTTTTGAGGTGAGGGGATGTTTGGAGCAGGCAACTCAAAAAACGAATTTCTATCTCCATCACATTTGCTCATTTGCATCTCTATTGACTGAAGATTAGTAACTAGTAACTAGGTGTAACTCCTCCTACATTGCAAACGGTAATTATGAGAAACTGAAAAAAGGCATAGAGGTCAATGGGGTGTTGTGATGCAATGTATTAAGACTTAAACCTTTCAAAAGGTAACTGTGTTAAAGAGGGTTTGGGTTTCTATGTGGGGGTGTTGTTATGTTGTGTGTTAAGGGTTGAACCTTTCAAAGGTAATGAGCATGGAGGTAGGTGTTGTGTTGTTAATTGTTGTTATTTAACCTATGACTTTCTCATTTATGAAAGTAATAATCAAAAGTATCTATCTTATCGGTGAAAGTTATTTATGAAAGTCTAAAATAATTTATTTCACATATTAATAAAGTAGTATTTTAGTTCTTATGACTATAAAAGCTAAAAATGAATCTATTGTATATATTCAAAGGAACTTATTAAAGAGGTCTTGGAAGTTGGTGGAAGTGGCTTCGTGATTGTCAACCTAAATATATGGGCTTATTTTATGGCATATTTGAATTGTTTTTATAACTATAAATTCACTTCTTCTTTCTAAATACCACCCATTAATGTAACACCTCATTTTTTTACCTTAGAATGTAATCATGTAAACATTGAAGAAGTGGTTAGAACTTGGGCATGAATGGTTAGTGTGACAATATGATGTAATTATATTCATTTTATTTTAATATAAAATCCACTACTACCGCATACTAAGAAGGACAAAGAAGAGATGGGAGGGCTATGATTCCATAAGAGGGAGAGTGAGAAGGGGATTTAAGGCAAATATGACCCTGGTGACTTATAATTTAAGTCACTATCCTTATTATACCTTTTTAATCTGATTTTTATAAAATCCTCTTTAATTAGTGCATTAGCCTTAACTTGGGTTAATTATCCTAAGCCTAGGATTATTCAAAGAAAAAGGTGAACTCCCCATGAGTGCCACTTGGCTACTTCTTAACATGCATATAATTATTGAGAACTAGTTCATTCTGCCATTAGAGGAAATTTCAACTCAAAATGGGCCTCCTAAAAAAAATCAATAAAATAATAGTTAAAATAATAAAATTATATTTATTAATTTTGGAGGAAGAAAACAAAAAAACCACTTTTTTGTTTGTATCTTCGACATATCTCCTCGTGTTTTTACTCAAATTTCGATCGAGAAAGCTCGTTGGATGCAGAATTAAATTCCGCATCCAACAAGTACCCACCCAGTATACTTTTGACAGACCCCGCTACCCCAAAAACAAGAAATACCTGAAAAAATGTGATGATGAGTTTTTTCAGGTATTTCTTGTTTTTGGTATAGCTGGGTCCATCAAAAGTATGCTGAGTGGGTACTCGTTGGATGCAGAATTTAATTCTACATCCAACGAGCTTTCTCGATCGAAATTTGAGTAAAAACATAGGGAGATATGTCGAAAATACAAACAAAAAAAGTAGTTTTTTTTATGATACCTATCCCCAAATTTATATTAAAAAGGTGTTTAATACCTATACGGTATTTCAAATTTAAAGCAATTTCATTGGCTAACACATAATGGCATGGAATTTGAATTAGAGTTAAAAGGTCCATTTTGAGTTGAAATTTCCTCTAATATGATCATTCTTCCAGGATTCAACCATCAGTGGTTGTCAGCTCTGAGCCATTATCACCCATACCACTATAACATGTACCACAGTATGGACATCTACCCAAGAAAAATATAGTTCCTTCGAGTTTTGGAACAAGGAGTCCTTGGTAAACCTAGGTTGAATCCCTGCAATGGAATTGGGGTTAAAAACCCAAGGGATTGTTAGCTCAAAGAAGAGGTCCCCATTCCTTGGATTGTGCAAGATGATGGGAGATGAATGTTAGTGAATTGGGATAGTTGTAGTGAGGAAACTTCAACACCTTCTTGTGGATTAATAACCCCAAGTCATGGGTGGCATCTGTTATAGAGAGAGCTAGTATAACAAAGTGACTATGTCTGGGAGGAACTTCCTTAGTTTGTAGTCAACCGAATTATATTATCATATAAGTGTCCATTTGTATATGAAATGCTTGTATTTGTATTTGTTATGTATTTACTAAATTATTGTTATCTTATGAGTTAAATGCATAGAATTAGTAACATTATGTGAGTGTTTTCATTTAGAAATAGCCGGTAACAATTTTATATATGTTATATTAAATATGGTTGATTATATATGTATTCAATCCTAATGTAAATGGTTAATGAAAAATGAATTTGAGTGATAGAGTTGAATTTAGTCATTGGTTTGAGTATTTGGTGGCCCCACGGGCCCTGGGAGATCACCTGGTATGTGACAGATTGGTATCATAGACCAAGGTTGTAGTACTAGGACTACATGGCTCGTATTTGAATTCTGTAGGAAAGAATTTGGTGAAAAATGGTTTTTAATTCCTTCATTTCTCAATTCAAATATGTAATTAAATCATTGAATGGGTGTTTGAATGGTTGGGATGAGTTCAAAGAGCTAGAAACTCCTACATAATCATGTATTGTTTGTGTACTCCCTTATTTACCTTATGCGTGTCAAATCCTTTGTTTTTGTGTCACTGGCATGACTCAATAGATAACATTCCCAAATAAAGTAGTTGATTCAGTAGTATCATAGTTCCCAACGAAGTAAAATACATAGAATAAGGAATATATAATCCCAACCAGACACACATAACAAATAGGATAAATCATAGAAACATAGATAGAATATCCTATTTCATATCCTTTAGATGTAGGGTAATTAGAACCACCCATTTCAACACGATTTTCCACCATTAGCAGCTAAACTAGTAAAGGTATTATAAACACCACCAATTCAAATAACATCACATAGCTAGAATATCATGTTTCATATCCTTTAGATGTAGGGGAATTAGAACAACCCGTTTCAACACGATTCTCCACCATTAGTAGATAAACTAGTAAAGGTATTATAAACACCACCAATTCAAATAACATTACTAGCAATGAAGGTGAAGGGAGCTAGAGCAATTCACTTTGTTGTTTACTATGAATTAGTTAATTCTACAAATCCAATAGAAAAAAAAATCCTGTAGAGAGGTAGGAGAACCAATTTACCTCTCAATTAACTTACAACATCTTATCCTAGTTAAGATCCCAAGCCAAAGCCATAAGAGAAAGAATAAAGGGTAAATATAGCAGCAAAGGTTGTTAGAGATCCAATTGAATATCCATTAGAACCTACAAGAGAGTATCCAATTCCATAAGTCAAAACTTGTTATTCCGGTTGTGGACCTAGCCAATCTTGTTGATGCACCAAGTAAGGTAGAGGAAGTTGAGTGAAACTGGTAAATAGTTCACTTGCATATAGACCTATACCCCATTTCTTCATATTGAAAACTTAGAAAAATAGAACCTAGACCTACCTAACTTGCATTTATCACTAGGTAACTTTCACCTATACCATCAATACATATATATCAATTGCATGTTTGGTTCACTTTCTCATTCTCTCTTACAAGGTGAACTATGAACTTTCTCATTCAAATAGGATTTCTTGGAGAGAAAATCTTTCTCTTATATTCTTTTTATATTTTAAGCATTATTAATCAATTAATGTTTGATTTAATGTGGAAAATTGTTGGTAATTTATATTTTCATAACCTATCCTTATAGCACACATATAGAAAATTTTAAAGCACTCACATGGATTTGTACTTGGATATATATATAAACAAGACGAGGTGGCAATGTCCCCGCCAATGCTAATAATTAATGAAAAATTATGCATTGGAAATGATAATGTCGAAGATTATTCTTAAATAGAAATCGGTTACAATGCTAATGCAGTAAAAATAACGCTGACAATAATGGGTTGTTGGTTACACACTTATTCCAGCAATGTGAAATGCTAGTTGCTTCATTTAATCTTCCAACAGTAAATTCAATGCTAATTGTGTCGTTTCCAACATTTAGTCTTCCAACTGTTGTTTTTATTTCTTGTATTTTGATTTCTTATATTTTGATAACCAAAGTATTCAAACAAGCACAAAATAACCTTTGTCAAATAGTATATTGTCGCTACAATTTGGAAATTACTCTAGTGCTTTTATAATAAAAAACATAGAAAGAAGAAATCCATAACATTTAGCAGCCCCTGCACTAGGCGTCTGATAAGAATAAGTCCATAAAATTTGGCAATCCCTAGGTTAGACGTTTGCGATATTGAAAGAACAAATCCATAACATTTGGCAGTCCCTGGGCTAGGCGTCTCGAACTAGTTCGATTTTGAAGTTTACGATGTGTTGGTTTTACGTTAACCAAAACTCATGCATATTGTACCCATGGAGTCTATTTTCTTAATGGGTAGCCTATTCCATCATTTTGCAGAGCTTACCACACCATGAATACGCTTTTTCTGAGGCTATTTGCAGTTTTCTCATCAATGTTTGCACTTTCACTTACAGCGTACAACAACAACAGCAAACGTTCTATGGAGGATTACATGCATGGAGGTTTGACAAGAGTATGGGGGGATTACAGGCATTCAAGTTTGACAAGAGTAAGAAGGGGAGCCTAATTCCTCCACTTATAAAGATGGGAGAACAGGATCATCAACCAGATTTCAATCCATGACAAGTTCGTTGTTTGAGAAGAGATAGTTCTCTATATTTACATATAATAGGCTCACTCCATGAATAACCATGTGGACAACAATTTTGTGTATTTTATGAATTTGCTTGTGAAAAACCATTGTCTCTCCCGAATGTGTAAAATAGCCCCTTATCCTTATGTACGCAATGACAAGTTGAGGAATATCCAGCATATAAGAAGCGACCTAAACCCCTAAAAACCTTGGCTTGAGCGTGCCAATCCAAGTAGATAGATAAAGACTATGCATTGACTCTACCCCTTTCATTAAGGCTTCGACTCGCTTGCCTCATTCATCAGTCAGTCTCATTCTCGTCTTAAGGGAAAGAGAATCAGTCAAATACCTTCCGAGTCCATAATAAGTAGCAATGGATCAAAGCATGCGGACAAAGCACGCAGAGAAGTTTGTTCTTCATGAAGATATAGTTCTCTGCAGGCCTGTCTATTTACAAGTCTATTTATTTCCAGTGACGACGATCTATCAAACCATGCATCTCATTAATGTTTATAACAAAACAGTTACACATGGCAGGTTTTAATTCGTTTTAATTCGGTCTCTACAGACTGATGAAATTGTGAGACAAACAACCCCTAAAAAACGTCTTTGGTGTAACAATACAGTTCAAAAACACTTATAAAAGATTAAATAACGGCGCACCTTTGAATATAATTTTGGAGAATTATGCGAGTTCAACATAAATCCTAGTGTTGTTTGACAGTGTG